>NW_020868992.1:227106-229606 GCF_003789085.1 Penaeus vannamei | reverse complement strand
TCTAATGAAAAGGCGTTTATATATTTAGAGGACTTCTGATAGCGTGACTGCAGCAGACGGTCCCCGGACATAAAGAAGGTACTTCAATGGTAATGATTTCAGGTGGGGCCACTTCACGTGTTATTATTTCCTAAAGTTTTTCCGATCTTAACTGCTACACTTCCTGTTTAAACAGCGTCTTACATATAGTGCACTCATTTCTAGAATGTAAATACACACTTGTCCGATCTTATCATAGCTGCTACCCCTTATTAAACGACTTCCTGTGCGCTAATTTCAATCCTGTGCCGTTTTTTCGCCAATGCTGTCTACGTCTTTCTGAAAATTCCTAATTTCTTTCTCCTTAAGTTTATTTTGTCTTTTCAATATATAAATTCATCATGCTGTCTACGTCTTTTTGAAAATTCCTCTTATTTCTCCCTCCTTTAAGTTTATTTTGTCTTTTCAATCTATAAATTCATCATGCTGTCTACGTCTTTTTGAAAAAAAATCCTCTTATTTCTTTCTCCTTTTAAGTTTATTTTCGGTCGTTTCAATCTATAAATTAATCATCTTATGTTTTACGTTCTTAAGATGTACAAAACACGTTATTGCCGTGTTTCTTCCTTCAAGATTCTCCGTGCTTTCCTACAGCCACCTCGTAGCAGCGCCCAGCGGGGTGTGACGCCACCGGCCGGCACGTGAACGAAGCGAAATTACACCTAATCAAAGTCTGAAGTGAGGGTTAGATTCTCTCTCTTCTCCGCGAGCGTTCACTTTATCCCTTTCGTAAAAGATGGGTTGCTTTTTATTCGCGTCGAGGTGACTTACCATTACGTTCTAAAATAAAAGAACAAGTCGTGGAGAAGGACATCTGGTGAACAATAGTGAACATTGGTCTAAACTGTTTGACTATTTCCCCCTTGTCATGCAAGCGGTCCTCATACTCCCTGACCTTGCTGGGTCACTTCTGTCAGCGGGGAGAGAAAGGTCAAATTCCGGCACTGGTAACACTAAAGCCCAGTAACCAGCAGGAAGTCCCGGAATATTGACCCTTACGAAACCAAGTTCGTACCAGTGAGAAGAAGGCATCTCTTACAACTGTGCCAATCTAATATTGAGTTAGAGAGAGAGAAGAGAGAGAGAGAGAGAAGAGAGAGAGAGAGAGAGAGAGAGAGAGAGAGAGAGAGAGAGAGAGAGAGAGAGAGAGAGAGAGAGAGGAGAGAGAGAGAGAGAAGAGAGAGAGAGAGAGAGAGAGAGAGAGAGAGAGAGAGAGAGAGAGAGGAGAGAGAGAGAGAGAGAGAGAGAGAGAGAGGAGAGAGAGAGAGAGAGAGAGAGAGAGAGAGAAGAGAGAGAGAGAGAGAGAGAGAGAGAGAGAGAGAGAGAGAGAGAGAGTGAGAGAGAGAGTGAAGAGAGAGAGAGAGAAAAAGTGAAAAGAGAGAAAGAGAGAAAGAGAGAGAGAAAAAAGAAAGAAAGAGACAGACAGACAGACAGAAAGTAACAGCAAGCCCGTGCAGCGCCGGAGACAAGCAGATAACGCCGTAGCGATAACAAAACCCATCCCCGCGGGAGAAACGCCGGCGCGACGAGGCAATCCCCGAGCGAGCGAGGCGGAGGTCCTGCCAGCGCCGTGGTGGTCAATCGCATAAATTGTCCTAATGATAGCTGGATGCGGAAGGAAGCGGCGGTCTCCTGCAATCCCCAGACTTATATATTTCTAGACTTGTTGTTCAGCAAGATTACGAGATTGGAGGAAGAGGAGGAAGGAGGGTGAACGTCCCCCGCCCAAGGACATTTAGCACGCGTTGGAAGGGAGGGGGAGGGGAGGGGAGGAGAGGGAGGATGGAGGGAAGGGTGGAGGAGGGGGGAGGGGGAGGATAGAGGGGAGGGAGAGAAGAGGGAAGAGGGAGAGGGATAGGGAGAGAGGATGGAGAAGAGGTGGAGGGGAAGAGGGAGAGAGGATGGAGAGGAGTGGAGTGGGAGGGGGAAAGAGGAGGGGGAGGGGCGGGGCGGGGAAGAGAGGGAAAGAGGAGGGGAAGGGGCATGGAAGAGAAGGAGAGGATAGAGAAGAGGTGAATGAGGGAGATGGAGAGAGGAGGAGCAGAGGAACAGATAGAGCCGAGGGGAAAGGAAGTGTCCGAGAGGGAGAAGAGGAGAGGTGAGAGGGAGAGGACATCACACTTTCATCACCCTTTTGGACCCTTTTAGTCACCCTTTTCACCACAGCCCGCACGTCCTTTCGTTAGCCGTCGCTCTCTTTTTTATATCGCTGGTCACTTCACAAGGATCTGTCAGCCAAATTCTTGTTTACAGACCTCTTATGCGCAATCGCCAACCGTGTACCACTTCGCTGTTGTGAGGATGTGTAGGTGCAAAAAAAAAAAAAGAATTATTGCCTGCTTTTATTTGGTTATCTCACTACTTGTTGGTCAGTTTGTCTGTCATTTTATCTTTATCTTTATTTCTCTTTCTCTTTCTTGGTCTTTCTCTCTCTCTCTTTCTCTCTCCCTCTCTCTCTCTT
>NW_020868992.1:222106-224606 GCF_003789085.1 Penaeus vannamei | reverse complement strand
GCCCCCTTTTTTTCTCTCTCTTTGATGCTATTTCTTGCAAGAGTCACTAATTCTAACTTTTTTATGATTTTCTTTAACCTAGATGATTCATGACTAGGGTTTTCGTGATCTAATTTCAATCGTAATTTTTTTCCTAAATGATTCATAACAACGGTTTTCCTGCTCTGATATCAATCGTATTTTTTTCTTCTATGATTCATAACTAGGGTTTTCCTATTATAACTAATTCCAATGGTATTTTTTTCCTATATGATTCATAACTAGGGTTTTCCTGATCTAATTTCAATCGTAATTTTTTCCTATATGATTCATAACTAGGCTTTTCCTGTTCTAATTTCAATCCTTTTTTTATGATTCATAACTAGGGTTTTCCTGCTCTAATTCCAATCGTAAATTTTTTCCCTACATAATTCAAAACTAGACTTTTCCCGCTCTAATTTCAATCCTAATCCCTCCCCCCCCTCTGTTTTGAATCTAATTACATCTCTACTTAATCCCACTTTTTTCCCCTATTTCCGCTTTTCACCCTCTCATTCTCGCCCACATTCTTCTACTTTCGAATCCTATTTCCCCGGAGGTCCTTTGGCGCGATTCCCAGGGTTTAAATATGCATGAAGGCAGAAAGATGGATTTCCTGGACTTCACATTTAAGGAATTACCTCCAGCGCGAGAAAACCTGATCTCGACGGTGAAGGCAATTCGTATTTGCTCAAAGTAAGACTCCTTTCCAAACAACGAATTAATGAGAAGAAAATAAAAGATTATGAATAAAAAAATAAAGAATATGAATGAAATATAAAATATGAATAAAAATGAATAATGAATATGAATAAATTATAAAAGAAATGAATAAATAAAAAATATGAATATAAAAGAATAAAGAATATGAATTAAAAAGAATAAAGAATATGAATAAAAGAGAATAAAGAATATGAATAAAATATAAAAGAATATGAATAAGATATAGAAGTATGAATAAAAAAGAATAAAGAATATGAATGAAATATAAAAGAATATGAATAAAAAAGAATAAAGAATATGAATAAAATATAAAAGAATATGAATAAAAAAGAATAAAAAAACATGAAAAAAGAATGCAAGAAGAAAGTTGAAATGCTTCGCCAGGCGCGTGCGATACGACAGCCCTCCCGTTCTTCCTGCATTCCCTTCCCTCTTTTTCTCTTCCTCTTCCCTCTTCCCCCTCCATCCATATTCCACCTAGATCGTGACCGCGTTAATCATCTTCCTCTCCTAAAATATACCATATCCACGGACACTCTTCCCCCCACCCAATCACCCCCCCTCCCCCCGCCTCCATCCCAAATCGAAACATGAAAAATCGTGTAACACAAACACAAGAACAAAAACCCAGGCTGTCAAAGAGTGGGCAGGTCCGGGCCGGCCAAAGGGGTGTTGTCCGCGAGCGTCGGCCAATTTGACGGGCTCTTGTCTTCAACCCAACAGAAACGGCATGATTCTGCGTCCATCATGCTGTCCGTGATGCAGGTACTTTGCGCATTGGCCGTGGAAAATGGTCCTATCTATGGTGATCGGGGTCGGGAGATGAATTTGGAAATCGGGACGTCGTCGGATTAGCCTATCGGGGGACCGTATCTAACATTTACATCTGTTAATTATCTGATGCTTCGGATTTCGCCTTTTAATTCGATGCGGCGTGCGTATAAGGGCAGGCGAGAGAGGCGGAGGGAGAGATGCAGAGATAGACTGGTGGATAGAGCGAGATTTGGAGATAAGAGACACACGCGCGTGAGCAAACGCAATCACACGAGGCAGGTCTACGTGCTTGTCGTTTCTTCTTTCTTTCTCTATATATTTAGTCTTTCGCAATATATGTGTTGGACACACACACACACACACACACACACACACACACACACACACCACACACAGCATAATATTATATATATTATTATATATATATATAGATAGATAGATAATAATAATATATATATATATATATATATATATATATATACATGTATATGTGTGTGTGTGTGTGTGTGTGTGTGTGTGTGTGTGTGTGTGTGTGTGTTGTGTGTGTGTTGTGTGTGTGTGTGGTGTGTGAGAGGAGAGAGAGAGAGAGAGAGAGAGAGAGAGAGAAGAAGAGAGAGGAGAGAGAGAGAGAGAGAGAGAGACAGAGACAGAGAGAGAAAGAGAAAGGGAGACACACCCATTCACACCAAGGCAACAGGTGTCGAATATTCTGAACTTACGTAAAAAACAGACCCCCCCCAAAAAAAAAAAATCACTGTTGCCATAAGAGGAATTCCTAATTTACTGTAAACAAGAGGCCCGACGGCCAGCGGATACACAACACCTCTTTGTTACCTCTTTACGGCCCTTGTCAAGAGGCGTGAGTGGCTGCATCTCCGCGGGGACTCAGTTCGCCTCATAAACCGCGGTATTGATAACAAAAGTGAGGGCGTGAAATGGAATGCGGGAGACGGAGAGAGGAGAGAGAGAGAGAGAGGGGGAGGAT
>NW_020868992.1:209606-217106 GCF_003789085.1 Penaeus vannamei | reverse complement strand
CAAGCCCCAAACGGCACTCAACTTCCGCTGTAACTCAGACCCAGTATAATAATAGTGCCGCCTCATGTGCGCATTATCGGCGATCCCTCGAGGGTGAACCGCTTTTTGTCGACCCTTAAGGAAGAACAAGAAGAAAAAAAAATAGATCTCCGAAGCAATGCGTAAGTGAAGCGTCTGGACCGGTCTCCTTCAAGACTGACCTGCCTGGCGTAAGAAACCGAGAAGAAAGCGTAAAGAGAAATCGGCATCTTTGCGTATTAGAGAGAGAGAGAGAGAGAGAGAGAGAGAGAGAGAGAGAGAGAGAGAGAGAGAGAGAGAGAGAGAGAGAGAGAGATAGAATTCAGAAATGAAAGAGAAGAAGAAAAATCAAAGAACGCCGCGTGTGAGTGAAAAAAAAGAGGAAGAAGTGTCACAGAACGCCGAATGTAAGTGAAAAGAAAGAAAATAGAAGAGGAAGCAGAAAAGAGTCTTACAGAACGCCACAAGAGTGAGAAATATAGGGTCAATGAAAGGGGGTAAGTTGGGCATTTCTCATTTCTATTAATTGCGGTCGACTAGATTGTTTTTGTGTTTTTGAGAAAGGGGGATAAACTGAGAAAGAGAGAGAGAGAAGAGAGAGAGAGAGAGAGAGAGAGAGAGAGAGAGAGAGAGAGAGAGAGAGAGAGAGAGAGAGAGAGAGAGAGAGAGAGAAAGCGTACATATGCATTAATATGCGAACGCTCGAGTCGCTCGCCGGCGTGCGTTACCATCTGTGTTGCCATGCGTGCCGTCCAAGTCAGTGTGCATTGCATTGCTAATTGCAGATGGCTAATGCTCATGTTTGCTCGCCATCTTCTATGAATGGGGATAAATTACAGCCTCCCTGACCCCCTCGCCCTTCCATCCCACTTAGTCCCTCACCCCCCTTCGCCCCTCCACCCACCCCACCCACCCCCTTCGCCCCTCAACCCTCGCCCTCCCCCCTACCCCCCCCTCGCCCCTCCCCCCCTCGCCCCTCCCTCCCCCATCGCCCCTCCACCCCCAAACGGCGTGAACCAAACCAGTGTCGTGAACCGCCGGAGTTCGACCCTCCT
The DNA here is from genome assembly GCF_003789085.1 of Penaeus vannamei. Taxonomy (NCBI): domain Eukaryota; kingdom Metazoa; phylum Arthropoda; class Malacostraca; order Decapoda; family Penaeidae; genus Penaeus; species Penaeus vannamei. The sequence continues at coordinate 216,033 of NW_020868992.1, read as the reverse complement.
TGGATTCCTCATCCCAAGTGCCCGGCGACATGAACACCCTTCGTCGGTCCGAGGGAGCGAGGCTGGGAAGGGGGGGGGGCGTCCACACACACACACACCACACACACACACACACACACACACACACACACACACACACACACACACACACACACACACACACACACACACGTACATACACGCAAACTCGCACGTTCAAATACACTCAGGCACGCATACACAAATACAAATACAAACTCACACATACACACGCTCACACACATACAGACACACGCACACAAATGCACATAAACATACACACACACACACACACAAATGCGCATAAACATACACACACACGCACACACTCGAACACTCAAACACACACAAGCACGCAAGCACACACACAAACACACATTCATAACCGCTCGCACATACACACGCTCTCTCTCTCTCACACACACGTACGCACATACAGTCTCTCTCTCTCTTGGGAGTGTTGACTCGGACATTTAATCCGTTTACTTAAAATTACCTTCCACTTGTCAGCAGACGAAGGAGGCAAAGGAAAAAAGAGAGAAGAAAAGTCGAAGAAGAAAAACAAACGGTGAACAAAGATGGAATTATGAAGAAGAGAAGAAGGAAAAGGAGAAGAAAAATAAAAAAAGGACAATAACTGGAAGTAAATGATCAGGAAAACAAAACTGGAGAGACATTAGGGAATAAATAAATACAAAAAATGAAATATGATGAATTAGAAAAATAAATAAATAAAGACGAAAAATACAATTGTTTGGATATGTACAAACAACAGTAACACGTGAAAATAATGAGCAACATCTAGACTCCTCCCACCATAAAAAATAACAGTACCGGGTAATAGTGATAAATATAATAACTCATTAACAAACTATAACGGCATCGGTTCATAATATTAAAGATAATGTTGGTAACTCCTAAAAATCATATAATAGTAACAATATCGGGTTATAATGATAAACATGTTAATGTAACCCTTAAAAATTATAATAGTACTGGTTCATCATAATATATATAATAATAACTCTTAAAAAATATGTCATGATGATAAATGCAATAATGATAACAAGAAGAACAAAAACAAACAACAGCGATAAATGCAATAATGATAACAAGGGTAACAAAAACAAAAACAAACAACAGCGATAAATGTACAATGATAACAAGAAGAAAAAAAAAACTGCGCTAAATGCCATAATGATAACAAGGAGAACAAAAAAAAAAAAAACAGCGATAAATCCAATAATAATAACAAGAAGAACAAAAAGAAAGAAAGAAAGAAAACTAGCAACATACAACAATGAAATAAAATAAAGTATCACGCCAAGATAACCATCCCCAACCGTCCTTTGAAACTACATCCTGACAGCAGTAGTGTCAGCTCCACCCTCCTGTCTTCCTGCCTGTCTTGCTGCCTCTCCTTCTGTCTTCCTGCCTGTCTTGCTCCCTCTCCTTCTGTCTGACTCGCTGTCTGGCTGACTGCTTACGTGTATGTCTAATGGCTCGTCTGTTTTATTGACTCATGAGAGACTCGCTCCACGGATCAATTAATGAGTGAATGATTGGGTGAATAAATTGATTTGATTGACTGAGTTACCTGAGTATGTAAGAAAATGAGGTGAGATACCCTCACTGACTGACTGACTGATTGGCTGATTGGCTGACTGATAAACCAACAGGTGTGTCGACTGACTAAGCATCGCGCCTTCTAGAGTTCCTCTTGCGGGAGGAAATGGAAGAGGAATATAGAAATGGAAGGAGGAGGGGGAGAGAGGGAGAGAGGGAGGGAGGGATGAAGGAGAGAATGTATGTGTGTGTGTGTGTGTGTGTGTGTGTGTGTGTGTGTGTGTGTGTGTGTGTGTGTGTGTGTGGTGTGTGTGTGTGTGTGTGTGTGTGTGTGGCTTTCCGTGGAAGATGCTTCGGCTTCCTCCCAAGTTAAACAAGGGGAACATGAGTGAGTTGTCGGAGACGGAATTCGAAATATGTTTAATCGTTTTGCTTTGGATTATACCTGGTCGCGCGTGTGTTTATTTCTTGCATCGCTTCGTCCTCCCCCTGAATCTCTCAAAATCTCTCTCCTATTATCGTCCATCGCTCCTTCCCTCTTCTCCTCCTCCCCGCCCTTTCTACTTCTCGTTCCCATCAACCTTTTTTTTTCCCCCTCATCTCCTACTCATCACCAAACCCCCTCTCTTCCTCTCCCTCGCTCTCCATCCTCACCCCTCTCCCTCCCTTAACCTACCTCCCTTCCCCTCTTTTCCTTCCTCTCCTCCCTCCACTTCGCCTCTCCTCCTCCTTCCCCTCTCCTCCCTCTCCTCCCTCCTCCTCGCCCTCCCTCCTCTCTACCCTCGCTCTCCATCCCCCTCCCTCTCCCCCATCGCCCTACTCTTTCCTTTCCTCTCCTCCTACCCCCTACCCTCCCTCCCCCCTCTCTCTCCCTCCCCCCCCCTCCCCTCGTCCATATGTTTAAACACGCTCAAATAACACCGGGATTGCGCCCTCGGATCCTCTTACTCTGGCTTTGTTTACTTCCGAGGTTCGAGGCTGTTGTCCGAGGGTGATGAGGCGGAGGAGGTGAGGGAGAAATGAGGGGAATGAGAGGTGAGACGAGGGAGGGAGGGAAGGCAGACGGAGGGGAAGTGAGGGAGAGAGGGGAGAGGGAAGGCAGACTAGGGGGGGAAGTGAGGGAGAGAGGGGAGGAGGGAAGGCAGACTAGGGGGGGAAGTGAGGGAGAGAGGGGAGGAGGGAAGACTGGGGGTAAGTGAGGGAGAAAATGGGAGGAATTGAGGGAGAAAATGAAAGGAATGAGAGAGAGAAAAAGAGAGGAGGGGAGGTAGGAATAAGGGGGGAAGTGAGGAAGAAAATGAGGCAAATGAAGGAGGGAGACGACTGTGGAGGGGAGGAAAGAAGGGGGAAGTGGAGGAGAAAATGGGAAGATTGAGGAAGAAAGAAAGATGAGAGTAGAAGGGAGGAAGAAGGACAGAAAAATGAGATGAAGCAGAAAGAGAGATATGAGCCGAGGGGAGGAAGGAAGACGAGGGAAGTGAGGGAAAAAATAAGGGGAATGAGGGAGAGATGCGAGCGGAGAGGAGAAAGGAGGACGGGGGGGGGGTGATGAGTGAGTGAGTGAGAGAGAGAGAGAGAGAAGAGAGAGAGAGAGAGAGAGAGAGAGAGAGAGAGAGAGAAGAGAGAGAGAGAGAGAGAGAGAGAGAATAATAGATAGAGAGAGAGAGAGAGAGAGAGAGAGAGAGAGAGAGAGAGAGAGAGAGAGAGAGAGAGAGAGAGAGAAGAGAGAGAGAAAGGCAAAGAGAGAGAGAGAGACGAGGGGAGGAAGGAAGACGGGGGAAGTGAGGGAGAAAGAGAGATACGAGTAGAGGAAGGAAAGTGGATGGAAGAAATCTATGAGGTGGAAAATGATGAAAAGACAAAAAGTGAAAAATTATTTTGGTACAAATAAATTATGTCGAGATTTGGATGTTCTTTTTCTTCAAGGAATAGATATCAAGATTCTATACCTTTCATGTTCCTGAATACTGGTTTCATGTTATCCAAATAATCAAATTTCACATCAAAATGAAAGTGTAGAATTTGCATCGAAGTCGTCCAAAGCTTCTTAATTTTGTATTTGTTTATTCATATGTCTTTTTTCTTTTATTTATTTATCTTTTTTTTTTTTTTGGGGGGGGGGGTGGAACAGGAACTATTAACAGATCAATAAATGTTTCATTTGACCTAAGAGATAGTATAGTGAATATGGTGCTGCGAATTAAGGAAGAAATGGGCGGCCTATCAAGGGAATCTAAGGGAAAATAAAAGGAAAATGGAAATGTAGTGAGATGAAAAGGGAAGAAATTCGAGGATTAAGAGAATTTACGAAAGAAGGGAAGAACCCAATGTGAGAAGAAGGATTTGTGTGTGGAAAAGGTATGAATGAGAATGAATATCTTCGCAATACGTGATTTTCATTCATGCTTTTTCCACATTGGTCGCATTAAAATGAGTAAGAATTTTAGACAAAAACATGGAAAAATAGAAGATTGAGGTCCTCGTAAACTGACCGACCATAATCTAATGGAGAAGAAAGAACTGACCAAGCATAAAAATGCTCCTTCCCTCTTCTCCTCTTCCCTGCCCTTTCTGCCTCTCCTTCCGATCATCCCTTTTTTCCCACTCATCTCCTACTCACCAACCCCCTTGCCCTCTCCCTCCTCCCCCACCCCGATGCCCTCTCCTCCCTCCCCTCGCTCTCTCTCTCGGAATCGAGTTTTTGAAAACAAAATAAAACAAAATAACACACAAAAAGTTGAAAACATATAACAATACAAAATAAAGAACTAAAGAAATACGTGCATGCAGTTGAAAATCTGTAACAATAAAAGAAAAAAATAATTGAGAACAAAAAACTAAACAAAAAAAATACATGCATAAAAAATATACAACAAAACAGAGAAAACAGTGAAAAAAGGAAACTACATAAAAACCTAAAACACATAACCATAAAAAAAACAAAAAAATACACGCACAAAGTTGAAAATACACAATAAAAAAACGAAAAAACGAAAAAAAAAATCCGGATACTACACATAACAATGAAATAAAAAATAACACATACACAAAGTCGAAACTACAACAACAAAAAGAAAAAAAAAAAAAAAACATAAACATCCGGATATTACACATAACAATAAAATAAAAAAAAACACATACACAAAGTCGAAACTACACAACAACAAAAAACGAGAAAACGAAAAAACGACAATAAAAATCCGGAAACGAGGAAGAGGGAAGCCCCCGAAGGCAAAACATCCGCAGCGAAACGGCGCCGAAACACAACATCGTAACGTCCGCTAATCTCCCGGGGTCTTGGCCGACTTCCGGTGGATATCGGCGGGGGGGGGGGGGGGGTGTTGTGAGGGACGAGGGGTAAGGGCGTGGGTTGTGTGCGTGCGTGCGGGGGGGGGAGAGGGGGTTGTATAGGGTGAGTGGATGTGTGTTTGTGTTGTGTGTGTTTGTGTGTGTGTGTGTGTGTGTGTGTGTGTGTGTGTGTGTGTGTGTGTGTGTGTGTGTGTGTGTGTGGTGTGTGTGTGTGTGTGTGTGTGCGCGTGCGTGCGCGAGCGCGTATGCGTGAGGAGGGAAGGAAAGAAGAGGGGGAAGGGTGAGGGGGGGTAAGAAAAAAGGAAGAAAGGGAGGGAGGGAGGGAGGGAGAGGGAGAGGGAGAGGGAGAGGGAGAGGGAGAGGGAGAGAAAGAGAAAGAGAAAGAGAAGAGAAAGAGAAGAGAAAGAGAAAGAGAGAGAGAAGAGAGAGAGAGAGAGAGAGAGAGAGAGAGAGAGAGAGAGAGAGAGACCGAGAGACAGAGGCAGACAGACAGAGAAAGACGAACAGCCCAAAACAACCCTCCTCAATGCTTTCCATAACGGAACACCCTCCGAAGTTTTCCCTCCGAGAAATGTAAGAAATGTAAACAAAGTCAACAATAAGTGTACAGCCGGGACCCGTTGTTTAAGAGCAGGGTGTCAAACAAGCGTTCATACGGCACTGTTTGCTCGACTTCGCCGCTCACCTACACGAAGACAGCTGTTTTGTGTTCGCTCCGTTTGTCTGTTTATTTATCTAATATTCTCCTTTCCACCCACCTTATCCCACGCACCCCTCCTCCCCCCTCCCACCCACCTTATCCCAAGCACCTCCCTCCTCCCTCCCCCTCCTCTTGTTATTTGTGTCGAGGGCCAGGGTCAAGTAGAGAAAAAATCCAGCTCTGATATAACGGCGGTCTTCATGCTAACGACCGCTCTTATAAATCAAGAGAGATAAAATTGCTTACGTTTCTGAATCCACAACAACGATGGCGCTAAGCGGTAGTTAGGTAAGGGTGGTGGCCGTGGGCGGAATCTTAATAACGATAATATTGGTATTTGTTATGCCTATCGCCGCTGCTACTACCATTAACAGAGATGGTATTAGTTATATCAGCCACATTGTAATCATAATAAATACTTGTATCATTATTATCATTATCATTATTATTACTATGGAGCATGATATTCTTACCCTGATTACCATCATCACTATGTAATTATTGTCTGTAAGATCATTACCTACTACTACTACTACAATTATTTTCAATATCATTAGTGCTGCAATAGCCATCGCCAAATGATTATTAATACTATTACTGTTATTCATAATGAAGTCCATGCCATCCCTGTGTAAAACGAAAAAAAAGAAGATAAAAAGCTCTTTTGCATGCTTAACCTATAATCAAAATTTATTAACTACTGCACCCACTACTGAGACGATAACAGGATTAGCATAAGATAATATTATAATCTCGAAATTATACACATAAAAAGGACGTAAGAATTCGTACCACAAGGACATCTAAATGTGATATTTGCATCTTACAAGTTCA
>NW_020868992.1:202106-207106 GCF_003789085.1 Penaeus vannamei | reverse complement strand
CCAAAAAAACCCTTACGTGTGTCAGATCTTGCTCCCCATTACATCGCGTGGCGGCAAATTGTCTCCCTCGCAAGAACAATATTCGAAATGACGTCACCGACAAGACAATTCCGTCGGTTACGCCACGGAAACTGGAGTCGTGCTCGGGCTCCCTTGCCCCCTTCCCCTTCCCCCTCCCCCCGTAACCCCTACCCCTTACCTCCTCCCCCCCTCCCCCCGTCATCCCTTCGCTCTCCTACCCCCACCCCCACCCCTTCGCCCCTTACCTCTTTTCTTTTCCTTCCCCCCCTACTTCGACCTCGAGCTGGTCTCCCTTGCCCCTTTCTCCTCCTTCCTCCAGCCTCCCTTGTCCCCCTTTCCCTCCTTACCACCCTCCCCCCGTCCCCCTTTCGCCCCCTCCCCCCGTCACCCCTCAGCCTTACTCCTTTCCCTCTCCCCCTTACCCTCCTTTATTACCATCCCCCCCGTCACCCCTTCGTCCCTTACCACTGTCCCTTTCCCCCTTTCCCCCCATTCCCCCGGTCACCCTTACCCCTAACCCTTTCCCTTTCCTCCTTCCCCCCCCCCCGTCACCCCTTTACCCTTTTATTACCCTCCTCCCCTGCCCCTCCCCCCTCCCACGTCACTTCCCCCTTCGTCCCCTTACCCCTTACCCCTTTCCCCTTCCCCTCCCCCACAACCTCGACCCCAAGCTCAGTCTCCCTCCCCGACTCCTTTCGCCGAGTCCTTGCGAGTCATTTCGCGGATTATGCAAATCGCGCATCGCCGCTAATCTCGCGTCGCGCGGATCGGAGAAGAAGGAGGGATAGGAGGATAGGGTGGGGGGAGAGGATAGGGGAGGGGGGGAGGCTGGGGAGGCTAGGAGAGGGTAGGAGACTAAGGTAGGGGGAGGGGGAAGGCTAGGGGGGGGAGGAGAGGAAGGGGGGAAGCTAGGGAAGGGAGGGGGGGGAGGCTAGGAACTAGGAAGGGTAGGGAGCTAGGGAAGGGGAATAGGCTAAGAGAGGATAGGGAGCTAGGGGGGACAGGAGGGTAGGGGCTAGGGAAGGATAGGGTGGGAGGCTAGGGGAAGGGAAGGATGCTCGGGTAGGGTGGAGGCTAAAGAAGGGATTGGGGCTAGGGAAGGATAGGAGGCTAAGGAAGTGTACGAGTCTACGAAACGACATTAAAAAAAAAAAAAAATCTCAGGCCCACCCCCTCCAATCCCGAGTGCGCATGCGTGGGCGCTCTCCAGAGGGGAAAGGGGGCAGGGGGAGGGGGGGCGTGTGCAGAGATCGCCCCGTCGGTCCTCCACAGCTGCGCGTCCGGTCGGCCAAGGATGTCGGCGAGCCTTATCCTCGGGAATTTAAACGGCGCCTTTTTATATGTTTAAAACGCGAAAATGTCGTAAGTTCCCCGGGTGTTGCAACGGCCGGGTTGTGTGTGGTATGTGTGTGCGCGAAGATTAAGAGATGAATACACACACGCACAGAACAAGAGAGATTTCGCGAATTTCTTTTTTCTATACATCACACACACACACACACACACACACATATATATATATATATATATATATATATATATATATATATATATATATATATATATATACATATATATACATATATATATATATACATATATATATATATATATATATATATATATATATATATATATATTTATATGTATACATACATACATATATATTATATAAATATATATATATGTTGTGTATGTATGTATGTGTGTGTGTATGTATGTGTGTGTGTGTTGTGTGTGTGTGTGTTGTGAAAAGAGAAAAGATATATATACATATAGATACATACATATATTTTATACATGTTATATATATATATATATATATATATATATATATATATATGTGTGTGTGTGTGTGTGTGTGTGTGTGTGTGTGTGTGTGTGTGTGTGTGTGTGTGTGTGTGCGTGTGTGTATGTGTTTGTCTTCGTATCTCCCCATCTACATGCTTTTGGGCATGTCTGTGTGCGTGCGTCCGCGGCCGGTATCGATCAGCGGAGACTTGAATTAATCAGCGTAAATAACTCCCTGACGGATCACTCCTTCCTCAGAGCCCCGCCAGGCCGCGGTGTCAGAGCCGTGCGACCCTGTTGCAAATTTGATCGTTCGCGAGATGTGAACAAACATTTATTTCCAGCCTATGACTGTCGTGGTGAGTCATACACACACACACACACGCTCCGTAAGGCTTCGCGCAGGCCTTCTTGTTCCACAGCTGTTCCATTGTTCCAACTTCTCGCGGACTTTGGAGTACACACCGGGCGGCAAGTACACTTCGCTCAGTCGAACGTCTTTATGCGATTACTACTAAGACGTTAATTACACTTTATCTTATTTTTTAAGCACATAAAATGCGTAATTAACTTATCTTGGTTATCTGCACTACTAATACTAAGGATCATATCTAAGCACCCCCGTTATGTAACAAATAACGATAAATACAGAAATGAAACAAGTACCAATTAAATATCCCAGCAAAAATAAAGGATACACATACTCAGCGACGTTTTTTATTCTAAATATATTTGCATAAGATACCGAAATCCCCCTTAATATATCTTCTTGTCTCTTCTACTTCAAGTTACACGATAAAGAGTCATCCAGAATTATAATGGATGGCGAGGGGTTAGAATTCTGTCCGTACCCATGTTGGCTCATATATCACCGCCTGGCAATGGGTTTCTGGGTGGCGACCACGCCACACACCACACACACAAAGCATAACATCACACACACACACAAAGCATAGACAAGAAAAACACACAACACACACACACACAAAGCATAGACACACACAACACACACAAAGGATAGACATTGAACACACCACATACAAACATACACACAGGCACAGACATTGAAACACACATACACACAGGCAAAGACATTGAAACACACATACACACACACACACACACACACACACACACACACACACACACACACACACACACACACACCACACACACATACACACATACACGCACACACACACACATAGACATTGAAACACACACACACAGGCACATACAAAGACACACACACACACATCACAACAAATCAACCACCAAACCAAACAGCCAAACCACAGCCTCCCCATCACCCCACCTTCCCCTAATCAACAACCCACGACCTTCCCTTCCGCAAACCTCAAAACCGGCGGCGGAGTCAATGGCGCCGCATTCGAAACCAGCCGTTAATGAATTTACTGCTCGGTCGGCTCCCCGTCTCCCATTTGCCAATTAGATCAACAATTACGAGAATACCAGGCCAATTCCAGTTTGCGACGGGCCTTGCAACGTGCAATCTTCTGGGACAGTGTCTAATTTAGCGGTCAAGCTTTAATGCGTCATTGCACGCGGGGAATCCAACGAGGTAGTTATTAAGCCTACGCACGGCAGAATCTATAAGAAAGAAGGATAAGAACAAGAAAAGGGGAGAAAATAATAGTTGTAAAGGAGGAGGATGTTTCATTTACTTTTCTCTTATATTTTATTCTAAAGGAAAAAAAAGAAGAAAAAATCCCAATAATTCTAATTTCAGTTCCAGCGTAACCCAATGCTAATATAAACAATAAACAAATGCTTTAGATGAAACGGAAAGTGATCTTAAAATATAAACGTATTGGACACAATCTCTACGAGGATCAAATTCCCATAAACTCCACAACATGCGAAGTGGGTCGAACACAACCCAACGAAGAAGGTCATTAAAACCTCCTACAAAGGGGTTAATGCCTGTCTATTTAGCGATGCGATTAATTAAAAACCCTTGTTTCCATCGTCCTTATATAGTTCTGGAGCAATTTATTTTCTCGTACAGACGAAACCCCCGCAAACGGATCCAGAGAAGATTAGATCTTATAAGGCAATACGACTGCGCCCCCACGTTCCCGGCCATTAATCCGACCTTATACTCTAAGCGTATCAGTTAGGAGGACTTGCATATAAGAAGATAAACATATCACTCACACGATGCCCCGCCGACCGCCATCTTGTATACATCTGAATATCTGGTTCGGGAAAAAAAAATTATGATATAGCACAACATCCCCCGCACAGGCGACAAAAAACGAGGCTTAAAAATCCTTTGTGTTGTCTTGGCGAGGAGGAGGGAACTTGTATGCGGTCGGGGCAATGTGTGTGGTTGTGTATGCGTATGTATGTAAATAAATAAAACACACACACACATATATATAGAGAGAGAGAGAGAGAGAAGAGAGAGAGAGAGAGAGAGAGAGAGAGAGAGAGAGAGAGAGAGAGAGAGAGAGAGAGAGAGAGAGAGAGAGAGAGAGAGAGAGAGAGAGAGAGAGAGAGAGAGAGAGAGAAGAGAGAAGAAAAGAGAGAGAGAGAGAGAAAGAAAGAGAGAGAGAGAGAAGAGAGAACAAAGAGAGAAGAGAAAAGGACACGCGACAACTCAGACCTCCTTAAGGAAACCGAACATCTGCTTTAGTTTCCTGGATTGGAAAGTCGAGGAAGATGCATCCACTTTGAATAACCGAAGTCGATTTGCATTGCAAGTCGAACTTAGCATCATTAGTATGCAATTAGCGCCGAAGAAGTTGCATCATAATGAGCATTCCCCGAGCCTCCCATTCGCCGCGAATTAAGACTGAAAAAACAAAGGAAACCGAAGGAAGAAGATAAAAACCCACATAAAAAATAATAATAAATAAAAAATAAAAAATAAAAAAATAAATAAATAAATAATAAAAAATACAAAATAAATAAATAATAAAAATACAAAATAATAAAAATAAAAAATAAAAATAAATAAATAAAATAAAAAAATACAAAAAATAAAAATAAAAAATAAAAAATAAATAAATAATAAAAAATAAAAAATACAAAATACAAAATACAAAATAAAATAAAATAGAACCTTACGAGAAAGCCTCTCGATCCAACCTGAGGTCACAAAGAGCTGCTCGAATGGGGGGCGGGACAGGCTGTGCGCGTTCAAAATAGGAAATGGTGGCGAA
>NW_020868992.1:174606-197106 GCF_003789085.1 Penaeus vannamei | reverse complement strand
CATAAAGGCCAGAGAGAGAGAGAGAGAGAGAGAGAGAGAGAGAGAGAGAGAGAGAGAGAGAGAGAGAGAGAGAGAGAGAGAGAGAGAGAGAGAGAGAGAGAGAGAGAGGGGGGGGGAATTCACATCACACAAAAATGGTGTCCTTTTCACCAATCACTTGTATAACAAAAAATGGTTAATGGTAAGAAATATACGTCCTTCACACAGCCTTCTTTTGATTCCTCTTTATATCAACAAAGAGCTCTATGTAAGGACCAGGGCTGAGAAAACCGTCGGTCTTTCTCGCTTAGGAAAAGACTGTGTTCCTCTTTATGAAAGAGACTCACTTGGGGGTCGTAAACACACACGGCTGAAAGGGTGATTGTCTTCATTGACTACTAAGTAATATGCGTGTTTTGAATGGGTAATGAATGGCAGTGTAGGAGTGGCTTTCAGGGAGAGCTCTGATGGATAGTTGTTGTTGTAGCAGTAGTAGTATTGGTGGTGGATATAGTAGTAGTAGTTGTAGTATTGGTAGATTTAGTACTAGTAGATTTACTAGTAATAGTTGTAAATTTAATAATAGCGGTAGTAGATTTAGTAATAACGGTAGTAGATGTAGTAGTAGTAGTAGTAGTACTTATAGTAGTAGTACGAGTAGTACTTATAGTAGTAGTACGAGTAGTACTTATAGTAGAAGTAGTAGTACTTACAGTAGCAGTACGAGTAGTACTTATAGCAGTAGAAGTAGTAGTAGTACGAGTAGTACTTATAGTAGTAGTAGTAGTATTTCAAGAAGTCCTACTGTTATGGTAGTAGAAAGTAGTATTCGTTATTGTTGTTATTGTTGACATCACTAATATTGTCCTTACCATAAACCCCATCATCACTTACCATACCCAAAACAATCACAACAATCTTAATAATTCTGTACAAACCTACTTACATGACCTTTTCCCGCACGATACCATAACCAGTACACCTAACAAGCACCACTTAGAAATCGCAAACACAGCCACAGCCCAATAAAACGACCAGGCCACGGGAAATACGACCTTACAGGGGCGCTCCAATCCCTAATAAACGTAGTCTCACGGAGGAATTAACAGGGCATTAAAAGGGTCGTAGACAGTAGGAAAGGTCACGGACTTCCAGCAGAGGGCTTGCGCGAAAGAGTACCCGAAGTCGTTACAGTGTTTTGGCCGTTTTGGTACAACATCAAGTACTCCTGAATACCATCATCTGCTTCTTGTGTTCACTGCTGAGTATACAGACGAATACGTGTTAAGATAATGGTCATTACAGTTCACTTCATGGTCTGCAGGCTCAATCGTAAGTAAAAACGCAATGATAATTATACCTGCAACTAGTATAATACTTAAAAATGCAATAAAAAAACGACCGCAACACTGATAGAATTCACAGCACAAGCAGACAGCAAAAGCAAACATACCACTACAGCAAAATAAAAAAGAAAAGAAGAGGAAAGAAGAGAAAAAATAGAAAAAAAGAGAAAGAAGGAAAGAAAGAAAGAAAGAAGGAAAGAAAGACAGAAAGAGAAGAAAGAGAAGAAAGAAAGACAGAAAGAAAGAAAGAAAGAAAGAAAGAAAGAAAAAGAAAAGAAGAAAAAAAAAATAAACATATACACACACACACACACACACACACACACACACACACACACACACAATGAAACCTACACCGATTAGGAGCGTCCAATGTCAACAAACACTCAACATCATCAAAAATCTGTTTCTTTTCCAACGTCCATGAGCAAGATAATAACAATATTATCCTGTGACACTGTAGCAAGAACAAGACGTGCGGTGGGCTTGGCTTTATGCAATATATACTCAACAGGTCTTTGCAGTATCAAATATTCAACCGAGGAAACCACGCGACATTCCATAAAACCAAAGAAGTAGACGATACCCTTATTACGTATATACTGATACATAATCCACTTATAAACATGTAGTATATCTTATTCACATCCCTATCGAGTAATTGAATATTTCATATAAAGTGTATACGAATAACCTTCATCAATGCAAGTCATACGATATCAATTTCTCAAATCACAGTTATCTCAACACTAGCATATCCCATCCTGAAAATGATAAATCGCATAAAAGCAAAACCAGGTATTCATATATAAACAATTTAATCCCCCCGAAGCCCAATCGACTCCGCGGTGCGACGTATCACATTCAGATAAAAAGGTAAATGGAATTAATTCGAGAAGACACTTTACCTGACTGCGGGATGACGGCGATGTTGGCTCAGCAAATAGGGTAGAAATCCAAGTATTTTTTTCACGTGTAATAGATTCGGTTAACACTCGGTTTGTCACTAGGTCACTGTATTCGATTTTTTTTTTCTGTATGTGGGTCACTCAACGCTGCAATAAAATTGACTTGTTTTAGCATTTGCTTTTAAGATTAATGTAGCAGCAATAAATTAACAACGTTCAAGATTATCATATGAACATCACCGGGTATGAAAATTAAATACATATATACATATACGCTCATACAAATATATTATATATATATATACTATATTACAAGCCTCATACATGAAACATACAATCACACATTCACTAACATGCATCATCAGCTTGTTGTGGGTTTGCGACGTGTACAGGTTGGGTCGTTGGTGGGTGGTTGGGGTGGCGGAGCAGGGCTACTCTAGCATTTATTATTTGGTGGGGTGAGTGTGGTAGTGGGACACAGCGATACACAGAGCGGGACACACACACACAGTCTAGGCACAGCTGATCCTACGAGTCAGATGGAATAGAGTAGAGAGAGAGAGAGAGAGAGAGAGAGAGAGTAGAGAGGAGAGATGTGTGAGTATGAGTGAATGAAAGAAGAGAAAATAGAGATGAGATAGAAGAGAGAAGAGAGTGAAAGATGAGAGAGAATGAGGAGTATATATAGTAGTAGAGAGAAGAGAGAGAGGAGAGAGAGAGAGGAGAAGAGAGAGAGTAGATGAGAAAGTAGAAGATAGAGAGAGAGAGAGAGAGTAGAGAGTAGAGAAGAGGAGTAATGAGAAGAGAGAGAGAGAGACGAGAGAAGAGAAGAGATAGTGAAGTACGAGAGAGAGTAAAGAATAGAGGAGAAAAGAAAAGAGAAAGAGAAAGAGGAAAGAGAGAGAAAGAAGAAGATGAGAGAGATGAAGAGAGAGAATAGAGATAGAGAGAAGAAAGAAAATAGAGAGAGAGAGATGAATTAAGAATGGAAAGATGAGTTAGAAGAGAGAGAGAAGGTAGAAGAGGAGAAGAGAGAAGTAGAGTAAGAAGTAGAAGATAGTATGATATGAAGAGAGATGGTAGAAATAGAGAATAGTAGAGGGAGATAGAGTAAGAAAGAAGTAGAGAATATGAATGAGTAAGAAGAGAGAGAAGAGAAGAGAGAGATAGAGAAGAAGAGAGAGAAAAGAGATAAGTTAAGAAGAGTAAAGAAGAGAGAAGAATGAGAATATGAGAGGAGTCAACATGATCCTACACAGTACCGAGCCTGCCTAATCGCATCAGCGCTACCACGCTCCGCCTGACCCCGCTCTGCCTACAACCTTCGCTCTCACCACGGCGGTACTAAAAGATACAGAGGGGGCCACTTGATACTAAAAATGAGAATCAGTGGAGCATGTAAGGAGGTTCGCATGAGCTAAATTTCCACTCCGTGGGACCATGAGCACGGCCCGGTGGCCATTTAAAAACTAGCTGGTGTGCCTTTCGCAAGCACTTGTTTGGTATGGGTATAGTTCGGTCTCGTCGTGACTGTCTCTGTGACATCGAGGAGAGCTGTGTGTTGTAGTGTGTAAATGTATTTGGTTATATTAGGAGTGATAATTATTAAATATGCTTGGGCACTCGTGTTGGGTGATTGTTGGGAGCTATGCTGCAGGGGGGTCCTTTCTCGGTCTGGTGGTTATCCAAGTATTTTGTTGTGGGTGGAGGGTTTTAGGATGAGGGGGTGTGGTATATTTGTTGGGTTATGGAGTGAGGGGTAGGGGTGGGGGGTAGGTTTATTGGGGTTGTAGGTGATTTGGTGGGGTGGTTTATATGTATTTGAGGGTGTTGTTAATTATGCCACCATATACCTCAATCGAGCTTACTCTCAAACACACACAACACAAACACACCCACAGCTACAACGACACACACACACACAACACACACACACACACAGCACCACCACATTCCACACCACCAAACACACACACCCTCCCTACCACCCTCACCACACCACTCAGCACCACTCCACCACACACACAGCAGCCCACCCCTCTCCCTCTCGGACACGACAATAATATATACTATGCTACTGCTCACCTTGCACTCTTTCATATCCTTACACCTATCACAGACACACACACCTATAAACCTACTATAACTACTCTCTATCCTACCTTCATCTATTCAGGTACCGAGTGATACTCCAGTGTATAAACGCTAGGTATGCATCTTTCGTCAACAAGCTGGAACACCCTCACAGCACAACTCTCCCGTCATCTAAAATCGAGGACATAAATATCTAATAAAACCTATATATATGTTATCCCCAAACCCTCTATATAATATATATGTTTTATTTATTATATATTTATATATATTTGTATGACCACAACACACAACACACACACACCACACACACACACCAACACCACAGCACTACCACACACCACACACGCGAGAACACACCTACACACACGTCACCTCCTCACTCTCTACTACTACGACCACTCCATATCCTCTACCCTCCTCTCAGGTAACACTCATCACTTACCCCCCTCACGGACTACCACTAATTACCCATCTCTCAGGAGTAACAAACCCCTTACTCATACCTCACTCAATAACGGAGCTATCCTCACTACTTACACCTACTTACATTCGAATATACACCATCACTCACTTCAATCCTCATCAATCTTTCAACTCACCACTTAAATATTATATACTATATATATATCCCCCTCTCTCTACTCCATAATATGTTTATTTATATATATTCCTTTCCGTATTCCATTACATCACTCAAACAGCAAAACACATCACTACACATCACAGCCCCACTACACTTTCTCACACATAACAACGTTACAAACACCCCACTCCGACTCATACCCAACTATACACGCACACATATCCCTATCACTACACTCAACACCCCCCCCTTTTCCCTCCCCTCATTACACCCCTACTCCCTCTTCCCTCCACCACTCTCCCTCCCTCCCTCATCCCCTTCCCCTCCTACAGCTAAACACCCCCCATACTTCCCTCCCTCCTCCCTCCACACATCACCAGACCACCGCCACCCTAACCCCCAAGCAACACCACCACACCACAGCACCACACACACAGCAGCACCTTCCACTGGCCCGAATCTCGATCCTTTTGGAGGCGTTTCATTGAGCTGCCACACACACTCAATGAACCGCGGCCGCGGGCATGTCTCTGTCCATCAGAGGAGGACATCTATCCAACCAGTATCAGGCGCTTGCGAGAGTGCCTCGGAGCAGCCCACCTACTAGCTCGGACCGACACCACGCACTCAGCAACACACCACTCTACACACGCTCATCACACACAGCAAGACGGAGATGAGTATTCGCTTTATATATATTTTTTATTTTTTTTTTTTATTTTTTTATTATTTTATTATTATTTATATTATTTTATTTGGGAGGGGTGGGTAAGTGGAGGAGGTTATCATATCATATATACCCTATTTTATCAAGGTCTTTTATTATATATTTATGTAATAATAATATTTTCATTATCTCTTATATCTTTTATACGTTAGGATACTCACCTATAAATATTTTCATGTATTATATTATATTATATATATATATATATAGATATATATATCATATTATATGTTGTGTGTTGATGTAGGTGTGTGGAGGGTGTTGATGTGTGTGTGTGTGTGGTGGTGTTGAGTGTATGTGGTATGTGATGTTGTAGTATAACATGATATAAATGTAGATGTGATTATAGTGTGTAGTTGATGTGTGTGTGTATTGATGTGTGTGTGTGTGTGTTGTGTGTGTGTGTGTTATGATTTTCTTTTTATATCAACGTTGCTGTAATTTTTATTTATAAATACCTTTATTCAGCTTAGATATTTTTTTTTTAAAAGAGTTTCAATTTCTTAAACATTTGTTTTATATCCTTCGTCATGTTACTCATTTCTTTAAGCACGCTCACTCATAGTAATTGTTTTTTTAATTATTATTCACCTTATCTTTGTCGTATCCTTAGTGAGTTATTCTACTTCACTCTTCACTCACCTTTCACTTGTTATTTATGATTTTTATAATATAATTCTTCATTTTTTGTCTCTGAGTGGGATTCTCTAGTAATGTTGTTTTTCTCCTCCCACTATACTATACCACTGTCACTCCTCACCCCTTGTGTTCTGTTCTTTATCTCTATACACATACATTCAATCATACCTCACATCTAATTACACCTTATAACTAATCTATTATTTATTATTACTTATATCGATAAACTTAACCCACATATATTAATAATTTATATTATATGTTATGTATAATCGATGTTACTTATATATCATCTTTTATTAATTATTACCTTTAATATCTATTATTATATACTTAATATTATATCTATTAGTGTTTATGTTAATATCTAATTATTATATCGACTTCATTACATCCTCACTCATATCTCTATTATCTTCCTTCACGCCCGCTTTCTAATACATTATTCACTACTCTCACTCGCACACATTCGCGCACTCGCTCACACCTTACTCTCTCAACACCGCTCAGCACACACACATCTCACAATCTTCAATATCTCACGAAAAAATATAAACCACCGTACAATCAACCTACTACTCTCAGATAAACATGCTATCAAATATAACACAATGTTAATACCGACCGATCATTCATAATAAAATATACCTTATAAAATAACGAAATTAATAAAAAAAAATAGAAAACAGAAACCGAACGCATATATTATATTTATCTTGTACTAAGGCCTTCCTTATGCATTTACATAGACAGCACTCATGAATAATAACTTCGTTATCAGACTCACTATAACCAGTCGCCCATATCTATCTATTCTATCTATCCTATGCTATCGATCGTGTGCTCGACTTACTCAATAAAGATCCTCAACTCTCAACGTCTTAATCACTATGAACCTCCGTATCACTATAACGCATATAGCATGCGCAAGCTACTTGTCTACTAGACATCGAGTTTCAAGCTTTTAGATCAACACGTCTCACTATCAATGTCCTTCTATCTCGATACCTCCGACTCATCACCTCACCATACTGTCACCGCTGCACGCCGATATTCTCAAGCCTCTACTCACGCTCTAACTACAACACCCTTCATCTCACTTCTCATCAGATACTTCTACTCACACTCACTTTCATGAGTCACCATCACCTACCCCCTACCTATCAACCTCCTCGCTTACTCCTTACCTCACTGCTACTGCCACACCTACACTCTCCTCACTCTTCACCTCACTCACCTCTTATTACTCACACTACCCTCTCATACTTACCCTACTCGCACCTCGCCTCTCTACACTCACTTACCTACTACCTCGGCCACCTACACCCACTCACTCAAACCAACTCACTACTCTCACCACCTCACCCCCGACCTCGCTAACTCTCACTACTCTCACTCATCACTCTATTAACCCTCCACCTCTCACCTCACGCTATTCACACCTCACACATCATACAATCACTACCTACCATCTATCCATTTATCTCTCTCACAAATTATCTTAACCTTTATAATTCTTTATTATCATATCACTCTATATCTAACTTACTACCTCTTTCAATATCTCACCATTTCTATCTCACCTCCGTCTCTCTCTTAACTATCATCTACTAACTTCTTATACCACTATCATATTATCTTAATCATCACTCATACTCTATTATTACATCAATAGACCTATATCCCATTCACTCTTACTCTATATCTTCTTACATATCTATAATCTACCTCTAATATCTCTCAACTATAGCTTAATTCTTCATTATTATAGCTTATAACTCTATTCATAATACTTCTATCTCACTACCAATATCATATACCTCTAACTCAATCTCATCAATATACCGTACCCTAATTTACATAATTCATCTTTCTATTATACTACTATACTATCTTATACTTATTATCTTTATACAAATACCTTCAATATATGACTACTTCATCATCCTTCCCTAACATCATATTCAGATCTCAAATATATATCAGATTATTGGTAATTTCAATATTATCATATCTATCTGCACAAATTAATATTCTTCAAATAATCTATCACACTTCACACTATAGCAAATTATTTATTAATATATATAGTTATATCTAGTTTCAAATGTAATCTTAATTAAAAATCTGTCTTGATACTTCTATATAATCTATCTATAATACATATATAACTTTTATATCTATCTCTTATCTCTCTCTACTATTTCAATTACTTATCCATAGCTGCTACTATTCTACCTCATTCCTTATTATCCTTCAAGATTAACACGACTACACCGTAAACCTAACTACTACTACCCTCACCCATCAGACCCACAACAAAACGTACTAATACAACCATATGAGAACCTATATAATACTATACCACATACTTGAAGTAATGTATATCCTATAATATATAACTACATTACACAACCTATATTTCTATATTAATTTGATCATCATATACACAACAATATAATAAAAGATTATACTAATAATATGATATAATTAATCTTTCTAATATTATTCTCATCTCTTATTCATCACTTCTCCATTCCATCCCAAGTTCAGACATATCACATCTACAGATAAAATAAAAGGCCCATCCCCATTCCTCATCCCCATCCCTCGTCATACCCCATACCTGAACTCTCCATATCAGAACCCAGGTGAGCAACCGCCCTCCGAGAGCATTCAATCGGGAGATCAGTTCCACCCTCCCCCCTCCTCACCCCACTTCCCCATCTACTGGATAAGAAGTGGGGTGATTTGGTATCATGTTTACTGATTTTTCTCTCTCTCTTCGTGCATGTACATATACGTACAGGTGTCGTATATGTGTGTTTTTGTTTGTTTGCTTGTTCGTGTTTGTTGTGGTGTGTGTGTGTGTGTGTGTGTGTGTGTGTGTGTGTGTGTGTGGTGTGTGTGGTGTGTGTGTGTGTGTGTGTGTGTGTGTGTGGATAGATAAGTAGATGGCAGACTGATAGACTGAGTCCGTCAGACAGATAAACAAGTAGGTGGATAGAAAGTGCAGAAGGAGAGAGACAGATATAGCAGGAACGCATATTTCTTAGGCCTATATAACATACCATACGCATAATCAGGCACCCTTGTTGTATCGATAAAAGCCTTCAGGATAACAAGTCCACAATAACTGACAGGAACTTGGAAGCTCCTACTCCTCCCCACTCCCCACCCCACCACCCCCCCTCCCCCGCGAACCGCCCCCCTAAAATACAAACTTCCCGTCGGTATGTTCATATCGCCCTACCTAATCTACAACCTCCAACTCTTCCTTTCCTTCCCTTTCTCCCTCCCCTCCTCCCTCCTTCCTGCCTCCCCCCCAAAACACTCAGCCAAGCCCACCTCACCCCACCCCACCCACCCTTCCTGCCTCCTATCACTCAACGAAGGGTCTTGTACCAACACTCGTGGGTATCGTGAGGTCCAGCTGACCAACAGGCAACCCTTCTCTAACCAACCACCTTATTTGTGTGACCTGGCACTACAAGATAGTAGAAGGGGGAGGCCCAGGTTTATGTACCTTCTCCTACCTACCCACATCCTCCGCTACCCTATTTAATTGCTCTCCAATTTTCTTTTTTCTTTATTTTTTTTACTTCTTTATTTTATTATAAATAATACATTCTCCTACCTACCACATCCTCCGCTATCCTATTTAATTGCTCTCCCAATTTTCTTTTTCTTTTTTTCTTTTACTTCTTTATTTCATTATTAAATATACATTCTCCTACCTACCCACATCCTCCGCTATCCTATTTAATTGCTCTCCCAATTTTATTTTTTCTTTCTTTCTTTTACTCTTAGACTACAGCCACGTGGTTGCGTGATTCCCCTCCCCTCCCTCCCTCTCCCCAACCCTCCCCAATTTCTACGCCTGGCCTGTCGACTCCTCCTAGTCCTCAACCATCGCCAGACCCGCATTAATATCATTCCTTATCAAGTTTATCACATGGGAAAATCTGGCTACACTGCGGGGGCCGACTAGTGCCATCGTTGCCAGACGCGAGGTACAAGCCTGTGGTAGTCCTACATGAACTACCTTCAGCGCAAACAACGATGGCTTCGATATTTTCTTTCTAAATTAGTTACAAGTGAAAGAATAAATCTAATTAATTGATGTTAATAAACACTTCAGCTTCACATGGGAACAGGCTATCTCAAAGTGGGGGAAATGCTGATAAGTTCCTCTGATAATTGCGCGCACACAGAAACACATGCACAGCGCGCATACACCCACGCATATGCATATGCATATGTTTATACACATACATACATACATACATATATACAAATATATATATACATAAACACACACAACACACACACACTCACACACACACACACACACACACACACACACACACACACACACACATACACACACACACACATAAACATATATATAGTATATAATATATATACATATATATATATATATATATATATATATATATATATATATATATATATGTGTGTGTGTGTGTGTGTGTGTGTGTGTGTGTGTGTGTGTGTGTGTGTGTGTGTGTATGTATATATATTTACACACACACATAATACATATATACATACGCACACATATATACACCTACACCTACACACACACACATTATATATATATATATATATATATATATATATATATATATATATATATATATTCATATATACATATATAATATAATATTACATATATACATATATATATATATATACATACGCACACATATGCATATACATACACACGCACACACACACACACACACACACACAACACACACACACACACACACACACACACACACATACATACATACATACATACATACATATATATATATATATATATATATATTATACATATATACATACATATACATACATACATGCAGACACATATACATATACACACCTAAACCACACTACACACACACACACACACACACACACAACACACATACCACGTGTGTATATATACATATGTATGTATGTGTGCATATATATGTATATATAAATTTATATACACATTTATATATATATATATATATATATATATATATATATATATATATATATGTGTGTGTGTGTGTGTGTGTGTGTGTACATATATTTATTTGTTTATATCTATACATATACATATCTGTGTATTTAAAAACGTATGCCTGCATATCTATGTGTATACATATAGGTCTCTCTCTCTCTCTCTCTCTCTCTCTCTCTCTCTCTCTCTCTCTCTCTCTCTCTCTCTCTCTCTCTCTCTCTCTCTCTCTCTCTCTCTCTCTCTCTCTCTGCGTGTGCCACTGGAGAGTATTGCCAAATGAATCAACCAGGAATGACATGTTTGTCTGTATCTCAACTATCCCACAAGATACAACATAATGTCTTGTCATTAACTGTGGCAACATGTCCGCCCACCCCAAAACACTGGCAACAGTAATTAATATGCATCCCGTACGTTGAGCACATTTAGCATTAGCCGCCACACTTCATTCGGTTATCCTCTGAATTTCAAACAATAACCCACATTATCATATACATATGTATACATGTTAGCACACTTGTACATCACGTCCATCCTTCGGTTACATAGATTTCTCAGTACTATTTAATCACTAAGAACAAAATAAACGTATAAACACACCGATTCTCATAAACGATTTCACAGTTTTCACACACAATCTCGCGCGGCGACGACGCGCATGCACCTTCGCACACCACCACAAGAGATACACTGAAGCTTCTCGTTGCGTCGGATCAGCTCAGCGGTCAAGAAACAGTTGCCGATTAGCTAATAAAAAATTCATTCAGACATTTGGTGTGCTTTACGATGAGGAGAAACGTTTATTTTTTTTAGTCTCGATCAGTTATTATTTTTATGTCGTGGATTTTATGTTTTCATTCGACTGTTAAAGGACAATGATCTCGGAAATATGCAGTTGCCAGTTACTTGATTCATCCGGTAATATCAAGGCCGTTCACTTCAAAGGAACTTAAAACAGGTTTTGCTTGATCTATGGTACTTGCGGAATGTGCTTCCTCGAAGATAACAAAACAAAAAGCGAGTCACTAATCAACTTGAAATTTAATGTTTTTCTTTTACCGATGGAAAGTTGGCGGATCAACAAGTGGCAACGGACGGGCCGCATTCCACGTAGCGGGGATCTAAAAGATTCTCGGTCGGCTATTTCATTCAATGGGATTTCGTAGTGTTTATTCCTATATTTTGTATTTTAAAGATTTTTCATGTTATGTGGTTGTTGTTTTCGAAGATTCGTGGATTCTGTAAGGAGAGTGAAACTGTATACTAAATATCACAGACAAGAACACGTGTACTTATCCAAGCCGTTAGACACACGTTTTTGCTGCTATTTTTAATAATAATAGGTCTACTACTCCTGTTAATACTATACTAATACCAATTTCACGTCTGCTATCACCACTGGCCCAACAAAACATAGTTATTGGGTTAACTACTCCACTACCACTGTCGCAATTTGGTCTACTACCGTTATAGCTACATACAGATGGAAATAGACTTTGACGCTACACACACACACATTACACACACACACACACACACACACACACACACACACACACACGCACACACACACACACACACACACACACACACACACACACACACACACACACACACACACACACACACACACACACACACACACACACACACACACACACACACACACACACACACACACACACACACACACACACACACACACACACACACACACACACACACACACACGCACACACGCACACACACACACACCACACACACACACACACACACACACACACACACACACACACACACACACACACACGTGAACGTGAGTGATGAGATTATTCATATATATAGGCCTTAATACCTGGTTTAAGTAAAGTATTCTAAATGTTGTCCTTAATATTCACAGTTCGCACTGTTTCAAGTCTGTCACGTGTGCACAAAGCTGGAACTTTTGTAAGAGGTTTTGGCCTTCATTCCCGTCTTCACTGCTTTCTTATATATATATATATATATATATATATATATATATATATATATATATATATATATATATATATATATATATATAATATGAGTGTGTGTGTGCGTCTGTGCGTGTGTGTGTACACATACGCATACACACACACATATTTATATGTGTGTGTGTGTGTACACATATATGCATAAATATTTTTCTTCTCCACTAACAATTCAGTACAAAAGTAAGTTGGTCGAATGGTACTCTGATAGATTCTCAACTGGAAGAGAAAGAACATACATATTAGGACACATACCACACGCACATACGCATGCGCGTACATACACATATACATCACAAACACGCGCACACACACACACACACACAAAAACACACATACACACAAACACACACAAACACACACAAACCTACACAAACACTCACACACACACAAACACACACACACACACACACACACACACACACACATACAAACACACACACACACCCACACACACACACACACCACACACACACACACACACACACACACACACACACACACACACACATCACACAAACACACACACATGTACGTACGCTGCAAAAGTTCACACACACAGAGCAAGGTCCTGGATTTCGTCAGTTTGATAAGAGTTAATGAAATCCAACTTCAGGACCGGGTGTTTGTTTACATCTGTTTATCTGTCTGTTTCTTCTTCTGTCTGCGTGGTCTGTTGGTCTGTTACGTATTCTTTGTCCTCTGGTTTGTGTGGTTAATTTGTTAGTAGCGTATTTGCGTGTTTCTTTGTGTCGTTGTGTATCCGGTTCTTGAAAGACCACCATACGTTTTTTATTTTTTTTGTGTGTGCGACTTTTTTTTGTGACTCTTCGCTTATTTCTGTCTGTTTATACGTTTATTCATGACTGTCCGTCTGTCTGTCTGTGTTTTTGTCTTTGTCTCTTTCTCTATCTATCTATATGCCCTCTCTCTCTCTCTCTCTCTCTTCTCTCTCTCTCTCTCTCTCTCTCTCTCTTCTCTCTCTCTCTCTCTCTCTCTCTCTCTCTTCTCTCTCTCTCTCTCTCTCTCTCTCCTCCCTCCCTCCCCCCCCTCCCTCCTCCCTCCTCCTCCCTCCCTCCTCCCTCCCTCCTTCCCTCCTTCCCTCCTTCCCTCCTTCCTCCTTCCCTCTCCCCCTCTCCCTCCCTCTCTATCAACCTATCTATCTCTCTTCCCTCCCTTCTCCTCCTCCCTCCCTCCCTCCTTCCTTCCCAAACCCGTTTTCTATATCAATCAACCTCTCAGTTCATTCACAAATCCACCGACCTCCGTCAGCGCAAAATTGTGAATGGGATCACTCACGACACCAACTGAGGAAGGACGCCAGCACCAGAAGGACACAGACAAATAGCGAGCAATCTAGACCCCCCCGGCTATCATGACGTCACTTCCGGCTCTCTGTGTAAACCTATGAAGGGGAAATGAGGTTTTCTTTTGATGTTTTATGAACCTCTTTACTAGTTCTAGAAGAATCTGAATAGAAATAACTTTGAGAAAGTTGTGTGTGAGTATAAAGTATATATACATATATATGCATATACAAAAATATGTATTTGTGTCTGTTCATAGCTAAATATATATATCTATATGGTTATCTATATTTGTTTATATTCACGTTTATATTTACATTCATGTCTATATCTATATTCATATCCATATCTGCATATTCATCTATCTACCTATTTATATATCTATCGATTTATTTATCTATCGATCTAATCTAGCTCACCTATTTATTCATTTATCTATCTATACATCTGTTTTATTCATTATCTATCTATAAATCTGTATATATTTACCTATATCTATCCATCTATCTACTGTATTTCACGCCGAATAAGACACTACATGTCATAGGACGCATCAACATTTTAGCAAAGAAAGAAAAAAAAATTTTTTTTTCTTTCTTTGGTAAAAAGTTGATAATATATATATATATATATATATATATATATATATATATATATATATATACATATATATATTATATATCATTAATATATATATATCATATATATATATATATATATATATATATATATATATATATATATATATATTGCGGAAACGTGTCCCAACACTCTCGATTCCCACATGACATCATTTCCGTAACAAATCTTACATATAACTTGTGTGTGTGCTCTAGCTTCTCTTCAAGCTCTGTTGATGATTTTATAGAACGTCTCCCCCAAAATAAATATATGAATAAATGAAGAGTAAAAGAAGGTTTTATTGACCCTTTTATTATTATTATTTTATTATTTTATTTATTTATTTTATCTATCATATATTTTTATTCTATTTTATTGAAAATTGAAAGTTTTATTTTATTATTTATTTTATTTTTTATTGAAAGTTTTATTTTATTGAAAGTTTTATTTATTTCATTTTTATTTATAGGGAAGGCTAGATCAGTAGCAACTCGAGGAGGTATCATGGCGTCCCACAAGGATTATTTTGATGATTGTTCAATGAAAATATAACCATTAAACTCATTATTTTCCATCCTTTTTGAAAATTGAAAAGACCAAAATGATCGACCATATTCACAAAGCATCCATAACTTTTGTGGCGTCATCAAAATAAACCCCAATGTGCTTTTCCTAAAAATAGAATCAGACGCCATGACACCCCGAGTTGCTGCTGATATACCCTTCCCCGTTTGTTTACGACGCATTCTCGTGGCGTAGAGGGGCTACGGACGTAATTGCACTATTCAGTCACTGATTTCAAGGGATATGAAATATCATATCGCTCTTTCTCTCTCTCTCTCTCTCTCTCTCTCTCTTCTCTCTCTCTCTCTCTCTCTCTCTCTCTCTCTCTCTCTCTCTCTCTCTCTCTCTCTCTCGTCTTCTCTCTCTTCTCTCTCTCTCTCTCTCTCTCTCTCCATCCCTCTTTTTTTTTTTTTTTTAGCCATATATATACATATATATATATGGCTATAAAGTAATCAGAAACAGCCTTGGTTAAAAGATACTTGCACGTTAATAAGAAACAGGTGATTTTTATTAGACGATTTTTCATTAAAAACACGTGTTTTATGAGGCAGAAACTATGGTATGTTTTACTGCGTATATTTGGCGTGGGACAGAGCATCGGCGTCGGTATCGTTTCCGGTGGTATTGGGTAAAAATAGCCGATACCTTTCGGGTGCAAGGATATGTTTTCAGCCAGGGAAAGTCATGGAATTTCATTTTCACATTTCTTGCCTGTAAAACAAAAGCAATGGAATTTTGTGGAAAGCAGCGAAGTTTTGGATAAGCCTACACTATCATAATTCCTACAGCATGTTTCTCGCTCATCCGTATTCCGGGTGGCTGGTGCAATGACAACACCGGCGCACAATCTTCGATGAGTCCTTGCACAGAATCTAACAGTATTCCTCTATGTAGATTAGTTGTTGTGTCGTGAATGGAATTGTGTTGTGTGGTGTGTCATGTGTGTGTGTGTGATATGTTTGTTTGTGTGGTTTAGTTGTGTGTGTTGTTAATGTAGTTGTTGGTGGTGCGTTTGATTGGTGGATAGTGAGTTGTTGGTGTGAGTGTGTTGAGTCTGTGTGTTGTGCGTGTGCCGTGTGGGACAGACCTTGTAACAGCGGGTCAAGCTCACGCGTGGTGCGTCGTGTTGCTCCGTTCGAGAGCCTATTCGCCCATTGTGGGCGTGTGCGTGTGCGTGTTGCGTGGTGCGGTGTGTCTTAGTGTGTGTGCGTCGCTGACAGTCTTCTCTCTCCAGCTTTGTTTATCTAATCTTCTCTGTCTATTTCTCTCTCACATCTGCACTTTTTTTTATCTCTTTAAATCTACTCTATTCCTCTATACGCTCGCCTTCTTCTCTCTTTCTGTCTTCTCTCTCTCTCTCATCACTCTCTCTCGATCTCTCCCTCTCTACCGTCTCCTCTCTCACTCCTCTCTCTTCGTCTTCTCTCTCTCATCTTCTACTATATATATATACTCTCTATCTCTATAACTATATATATATTAATCTTATATTATATAATCCATATTTCAGAATGAGAAAGGGAGGCATAAACTATCAACACATGTCACTTTCCTAATGCTATCATTCGCTATCTCTCCTCCGGCGGTCTATGTGTTTCTCTCTCTCCTCTTTCTTCTTTCTTTGCGTGGATCCCGCGATATGCCAGTGGTCTACTCATTTGAATTATACTGCATGAATAAGTAATTCGTACTGCTTATAATGATACACATATTGCCTGTGGTTTTTACGATCACAATATGTGGATGTTAGATTATCTATGGATAACTTGGAAAATCTACATTACAAAGTGTCTGCTATTCACTTCGTCATGTTGGTAGATTCATGACTGATGTAGTATGTGGCTATACATCAGTGTCAATACGAGCGATGTGGTAAAATACGTCTTGGATCAGTGTTGATGACGTAACATTGCGGTAGTACGGTAATGTGTTTAGTATGATATGTAGTGGTAGTATAATACGTTATACGTAGATCCTCCTTTAGGCCAGTTCCTTCTCGGAAATGAAGAAAGAAAACGTGTGTGTTGCCATTACATCAGTGGTCTGTAATTAATATCTAATCACAAAAT
Organism: Penaeus vannamei; assembly: GCF_003789085.1. Taxonomy (NCBI): domain Eukaryota; kingdom Metazoa; phylum Arthropoda; class Malacostraca; order Decapoda; family Penaeidae; genus Penaeus; species Penaeus vannamei. The sequence goes on along the minus strand of NW_020868992.1, from coordinate 179,207 downwards.
ATAAGATGTATGTAAACTATGTATAATCTAATATTCTGAAGATACGCAGGAGATAATCCAACTATTCTTATCCTTGATTAATCTAGCCTAATCTACTCTATCAGTCATTATCTTCTTTCCTCAATAATTCTCACTCTCTCCTCCTCTCTCTCATTACCACCATAACATACAAATCTACATACATAATCAAGACAGCCAACACAAAATCCTCATTCTCTCCACACACACACACACATCCTCTCAGCACACACACCACACATATCCACTCACCACCACATCATTCGCCTCTCCTCTTCCCACAATGTACCTTATCATTATACTTTACTACTAATATCTATTAATCTACTATATATATATATAATATACTATATATTTAAGTACTATCTATAGCAATGTAATGTATGGTATATCATACATCTATCTATCTATATCTATATAAAGTTGCTGGTGTTCTGGTGGTGTGTCGTTGTGTGGTGTTGTGTCGTTATTTATTCTTATCGTACTGTATTCGTTTGGTGTGTGTGTGTGTGTGTGTATTCGTGTGTGTGTGTGTTTGGTACGCTGTATATATACATATATTTAATTTGTTTGATATTTCTTATTCATCTATTCATTTACATATTTCTCTTGTCGCGTATCTCAACCAGTCTAAAAAAGCGAGTTTATATGCCCTCGTCAATATATACGTAATAATATCATGTAGGTCTCTTCTCTTCTTCTACTCTCTTCCTCCTTTCTGTGTGTGTTTGTGTGTGCGTTGTGTGTGTTGCCTGTGTGTGTGTGTGGTGTGTTGCTGCGCTGTAATCTCTTTCCTCTTTCTCTCTTCAATCTCTCTCTCATCTTTTTCTCTTTCTCTCTCTCTTTTTCTCCTCCTTCCTCTCTCCTCTTCTCTCTTTCCTCCTCTCTCTCTCTTTCTCTTCTCTCGTCTCTCTTCTCTTCTCATTGCTAATCTACATACTCACTATACTCGTATAATCATACATGTGTGTGTTCCCTTGTGTCCTGTTTGTCCTATTGTATCGGTGTGTTGTACAATACACTGAGATACACACTACTCTATATACATTCGCATATAATCTACAGTACAATACTGTAAGATTAATCGTATATTTTATATACACATTTCACCCCATTACATTTAATGACATTATTATACTACATCATTCACATACACCCAAACCTTTACACACACATCACATATATTGATATATATATGTACTCATATATATATAAATATACTCTACTCTATCTCTACTCTCCTATTCATATCCCTATTACTAATCCTACTCTCTCACTATATAATATATTATTCATCAATCTCTCTCAGATATCGTACACGACAACATCAGTCATAACAGCACTACACATACACTGACAACACACCAACACAAAGCATAATAGTAACACAACAAACGCGCAGCCACAACATCGTACCGTACCACCCCTCGTGCCATGGTACTTTGTTCCATTCACATATATTGAGTCACTAAACGTGAGAAGTGGACTAAACTTCCGGCTTCGCGGACAGACGGCACTTTCGTTACGGAGCGACGTGTTGGAATACTTTCTATACGGAAATCACTAAGAAACCCAGCAAACAGGGGGGAGATAAAAATAATGCTTTTTAGGTAATTTGCAATACGCATCGCGCAAAACAACCCGAATAACGCAATAAAAAAAATTAATAAACCAGTCTAAGAAACAGCAGTGCTGGCCGCGTACATATGTATATGAAGGCCACGAGCAAAAACAAAAAGGTATGAAAGAATAGCGAGAGAGAAGAATAGAGAGAGAACGAGCTTGTAACAAGAGTAGAGAAAAATGACAAGATTGAGGAAGAGAATATAAAGAGATAAGTAAGAGAAGAAATAAGGTAATATGAGAGTAAGAGAAGAGCAAGAGAGCAAGAGAGAGAAAGTAGTATTATTAGTAATAGGATCTATCAATAATATGAAGAGTCATGATATTCACTAGCGAAAAACACTAGCACTGTGCTGATGCATTATATATTATATATATAAATAATAATATAACATATATACTACACACACATATACACACACACACTTACATACACACACACAACACAATACACACACATAACACATATATCAATATATATCACACATATCTACAATACAGCCACATCAATTAAAAATATATATGTTTCGTATTATATCTCTATATATACACATACTGATCAATTAATATGCATACTAATATTCACTGAATATTAATAATGTTAAATATATATCTTATCTATCTATATATAGTATTACCTTGTGTGTTGTTGATTAGATAAGGACGAGATAAGCGCATATATCACAATATATGAAAATTAAATATAGATAATATACATATAACCATTTCTAAATTATATATAAAACTACAGACCGACTGTAATAGAAAATATATAAAAAAAAAACATTTACATGAAGTATATAATATATTATATATGTTGTAGGTATTATGTGTGTGTGTGTGTTGTGTGTGTATGGTGTGTGTGTGTGATGAGAAGTTGAGTGCATATACATTATATCTTAAGTGGCATATTTAATTAATATAATATATAAAACTTATACATTTCACGTAAAAAAATAAAAAAATTATATCACTTGCATAGTGTAGGAATTAGATTTAATTATATATATATATATATGAATATATGTATAAATATTATGAATACATGAATAATACATATATACATATACTTATATGATAATATATATATATACTTATAATATATACTAATATATATATATAATATATAATATAATATCACACCAAACCACAACATACAATAATATGTAATAGCAACATAAAACACACAGCACACACATACAAATAGTAATGCATAAACAAACACAACACACAACACACAACATACATAATATGTATATGCACACACATAACAACACACACACACAACACATACAAACACACACAGATATATATATATATATATATAATATATATATATATATAAATAATAAGAAATTATAATATTATAATATAAACATCATTAACCATATGGATATTCAGTGCGTTACCCTGGCCAGAGGTGATGACACCGGTCTTGTTCGCGTCAAGGACCGCGCAGAACGTCAAAAGAAAAGGATCCCCGCAAAGGAGAGGCCAAACACCACCATCCGATAGGAATCTCCTCTCATAGGACCTCACCTGATCCTCTAAATGCAACAATACCACGCCTGGCAATTGAGTTGGAAGTGTGACAACTTTAAAGTGGGATCGCGTGTACGGTAAATTGGCGAATAAGCCCCGCCCCCTTTTCATAGCTAAGTCGCTGATTGGTTCCTGTTCAGTGTTTCCTATCCATTGATTCCTGCTGCGTTGGGGGGGTTTGTTTATCAGAATTGTTCCTGTATTTGATGATAATATGGGAGGAAGCAGTTAAATTCACGTGATTGTATGTCACGTCACTTTAGAAATTATATCAAATACGTAGTGTATGCATAACAAAAGGTCAGTGTCAAGTACATTATTCTCAAATGGTTAAATTACCATAACTGCAGATTCTTGAATAATAATAATAATTGAAATTACCATAACTGCAGAGTCTGATTACCCATAAAAAATGGTACTAGATTTGATAATTGCTAATGCCCTCTAGCTGGAAAATTATAAACAGCTGCTTAGCCACTGGACACAATCAACCTTTAGATTTATGAATGAAAAAGAAAAAAACAACATAACTGCTGATTCTTGAACAATAATAATCATTAAACGTACCATATCTGCAGATTCTTGAATAATAATAATATTACCATAAACTGCAGATTACTGAATAATAATTAAACTTATCATAACTGCAGATTCTTGAACAATAATAATAATTAAACTTACCATATCTGCAGATTCTTGAACAATAATAATAATTAAACTTACCATAACCGCAGATTCGTGAATAATAATAATTCATATATATTACCACAAAAACTAAAATACCAAATACCAAGACCAACACCACAATAGGAAAGTATTCAGCTTATGATTTGCCCCTGATCTCATCCTAATATGGAGATTCATGTGGAAAGCAAATCACGATTTTTCCCTCCAACGATAATGAAGTCTTCCGAGATTTCCTTCTTCTGTGATATCAAAGAAATTATGATTTGCAAGAATTTTCGATGACGCGACGCAATCCCTGCAACAGCCGTTTTGGTTCTTTGTCGATTTTAAGGTATTTTTGCTCTTAGCGACGAAGGCCTAACTGATCTTGGATTAAGTGATGTGGCCTTTATATTGCATGTTATTCGTAGCATTCTGCCATCAGTTATATGTGCAGATTTACGAAGAAGATAAAAGATAATGATGATGAAAAAGTAAGAGAAGACAACAGAGAAGAAGAAATCGTGGGAGAAGAAAAGCAATAAAAAAATGAGAAAAAAAAATGAGAAAGAAGAATAAAAAGAGGAAACACAAGTAAAAGAAGAAGAAAAAACCTAAAGAGGAAAAGAAAAAAAGGAAAGAAAATGAGCAAAAACAATAAGGAACAAAAGAAAAAAAAAGAAAAAGAGCAAAATAATAAGAAACGGAAGAAAAAAAAATAAAAAAAAATAAATGAAAAAAATCGACGAGAT
>NW_020868992.1:152106-154606 GCF_003789085.1 Penaeus vannamei | reverse complement strand
GCAACTGGAGCGCTGACACGTGCAGTTCCTGTCTGCCACGCCTCCTGTGTTTCCAGTGGCGAGGGACCGCTGATCCTCATTTTCAGTCAAGGGTCATATTCATAATCATCAACAAGGATATCATAAGCCTTAAGCTCCTCATGTCGTAATTATTACTGTTAGCCTCGCCCTCGCTTACCCGTGTGGGCGGCGCCAGGCACGACGGTTATTGAATTTCAGGTAATGTGATTAAGTAATTGACTTCCTGCTTTGGAGTTAGGAAACGGATTATTTGCCAAGTGTGTGTTAGGTAATGTGGGACATGCTTATCGCTTAGTAAAGCGTTGTTTCTATATAATTTTCGCTCCTTTCGAGTTGTTTTGAATGACTTAATGTTGATTGAACGAGGAAAAAAGAATATTAATGCAGTAGATTCCAGGAACATTTATCAGTTCATTTGCAAAACAGATTTATATTTTGGTTCTCGTATTGAAAAAGGTTGGAGGCATTGCTGCTTCTGTATTTTTATCTTTCCAGATTACTAATTGTAAACACAAACAGGATGACTGGTTGGATATCCTCTTTTAACTTGTTGTGATTAGGTCTTTTTTGTGAATATAATCACATACCACGTGAAGTGTTTTCAAAGCGATTTTTTTTACATCTTTGCTTTTTTTTTTTAATTTTTTTTATATACTTTCCCGACTGAACACCTGGTTTCTTCAGTTTTCTAATTAATACTTCTCTCCAATTCCTAAAATATTTTATGCATTATAGCAGTGAATGCCATTTTAATTTTACTTTCTTATCTTCTCCTTTTCTGATTCAAATGGGTTGGAGAAAAAAAGTTGGAATAAAAAAAAAAAAAATTAAACTTTCTTGTTGATGAACTACTTGCACATCATCAAAGACGTTTTATTTTATTTTATATCATTTATTTATTCTTTCACTTCCCATGCTCTTGCTGACACCAACCATTGGGTACCTAGGCTTTGTCTGTAAGAGAAAGAACCCGGGAGGCGGTGATAAGATCTTGCTTCCTTAACAATTGTACACATGCAGCCCTCCACACACACACACACATACATGTATATGTGTGTGTGTGTGTGTGTGTGTGTGTGTGTGTGTGTGTGTGTGTGTGTGTGTGTGTGTGTGTGTGTGTGTGTATGTGTGTGTGTGAATGCATATACATGTGTTTATATGCATACACACACATATATCTCTATCTCTCTCTCTCTCTCTCTTCTCTCTCTCTCTCTCTCTCTCTCTCTCTCTCTCTCTCTCTATATATATATATATATATATATTATATATATATATATATATATATAATTTGTGTTGTGTGTTTGTGTGTGTGTGTGTTTGTCTGTTTGTTGTGTGTGTATGTATGAGGAGGAGTCAGGTACCTGTGGCCTTGTTTAAGTGCATGCACCACAGTCCATATATATCATCAACTACGCTATGTCTCCTGAAATTGTATTGGTTCGGCACAACAGCTGTGCTCTCAGAAATCACGGAGGGTTGGAATAGCCGACTAAGACTAAGGTTTCGAATTGGCCGATTAAATGTATGTGTATACATACATACGCACACACACACATACACAACACACAACACACACACACACACACACACACACACACATATATATATATATATATAATATATATATATATATATATGTATGTATATATATGTATATATACATATGCATACTTATATACATACATACACACTCATACAGACAACACACACACACCACATACATATGTGTGTGTGTGTATCTGTACATTCTCTCTCTCTCTCTCACACATACGTATACATACATACATACATACACACACACACACACACACACACACACACACACACACACACACACACACACACACACATAATATATATATATATATATATATATATATATATATATATATATATACATATATAATCGGAAGGGTATACGCCATATTCAAGGAGGAAAAAACATTACAAGATTTTGACCATCAGTCGAGACGTTACAACGCCACTTCCTAAGAGTCAGTCCCCATCCTCCTATCCTGCTGTCTTCCTATCCTCGTGTTCTCCTGTCCTATCCTTCTGTTTTCCCCTCCTCATGTTCTCTTGCCTTCACTTCCTCCTGTCCTTGCGCCCTCGTGTCCTCCTATTCCTGTGTCCTCATGTCCTATCCTTCCATTCTGCTTTCTTCGCGTAAAGAAGATGTGGAAGAAGAGGTGGAGGAAGAGGAGGAAGCAAATGAGAAGGAAGTAAAGGAGGAAGAGGAGGAGCAGGAGGAGGATGAGGAGGAAACAGAGGAAGAAGCAGAGGCGGAAGAGGAGGAAAAAGAAAGAAAGAAAGAGGAGGAGGGAGAAGAGGAAAAAGAGCAGGAAGAAGAAGGTGGAGTAGGAGAAAAAAGAAGAAGAGGAACAGGAACAGGAGGAGGAAGCATAAGATGAGGAAAAATAAAAGAGGATGAAGGTGGAGTAGGAGGAAGAGAAAGAAGAGGAAGAAGAGTAGGTGG
>NW_020868992.1:134606-142106 GCF_003789085.1 Penaeus vannamei | reverse complement strand
ACCGAGAAAGTCTTGATTTCGGAAATGGGAAATTTCAATCTATCTATTTCTCGCCGCGCCTCGTGCAGCAAGAGCGAGTGCAACATGAACACTGCACAATTGGCCATTATTTAGAGCGAACCTACGGGCAATGGAGCTCTTATCAAAGGGTTTATAAAATTAGACTAAAGTTCTATTCCGCACCAAAACTCAAAGAAAAAAAACAACAACGAATCGGTGAGTTAAGCTGAACGTTTCGTGACGTTACACAGTAACTTTACACCGTAGTTTGCTATGAGCTGTAAATGCCTATCTGGGAGCTCTGATAACGTTCATAAAGAGAAACGGAATGAGCTTTTCCCTTCTTAAATGAACTGGAACGAAGCATCAGCCGTCCAACCCGTGTTCCAGACTAGTTTGATCAGTCCTTGGACATTAAACTGTTAAAAGCGTTTTTTTTTTCATGGCGAATTGCATGGTTAAGCTTCGAAGTTGTATTTTCAGTTCAATCACCAACTTCAAAACAGTTGTGTTTATTATTATATTTAAATAAATGTATTCCTGTACGTATAAATGCTTCATGGAGAGAGAGAGAGAGAGAGAGAGAGAGAGAGAGAGAGAGAGAGAGAGAGAGAGAGAGAGAGAGAGAGAGAGAGAGAGAGAGAGAGAGACATGAATAAAGGAAAAAAAAGAAGAGTTTTAGCTCTCTCAATCTTTAATTAGCTTTGAAGGGGTCTGACCCATCTTTTTACATCATAACCCCATTGTGTTTAGTCTCCATTTGTGTCCATAATAATCAAATCCCAAAATTCCTTGTAAAGCCAAACAGTGTTTAGTGGAACAGTCGAGTGGAAGCCTTAGTATTCTCCGCATTATAGATATTTCACTCCGGCCAATGGTATAACAAAGATAAAGAAAAAAATATGTAAATAAAGAACGAAATAAGGAATCAAAACTTAAAACAGTAAAGAAAAGATGGGAGAAAAATTCTATATCCTGGACACAAACTCTCGTCAAACACGCCTCCACTTCCGGCCGACATACCCAGATAAAGTGACCATTTTACTTCAGTTTAAAAGGTATTTCGAAGCTTCATTTGCGATCCCGCGGCTGTACATACCAATTCCAAGGTACCTTTGGCCTTGTAGAATGTACTTTCGAGCATATCATTTTGTCTACCTGACCTGCAACTTTTTGAAGCCTTTTTGTTTCTTATCTTTCTTTCATTCTTAATCCATATTTCCTGATTTATTTAGTTATATTATATGTCTATGTATATATATATATATTTAATTTTTGATATTATTCTTTTCTACCTGGAGGTATTCAAACAATTCCTGCATTCTCTACTCTGTTGTCTCCCCAGGAACCCTTATTTCCCTAAACATTTTCAGTCTCATAATTTCCCCTTAAATGTAGCTCGTTTCCAGCACGATTTCTCATAGAAATCTTTTTCATATACTATCATTGTCCCCCGTGTTACTGTCACTCCGATACGTAATCAGTTATGTATATACTCCATAAACTAAGCAAATGTTTGCTTTGGATATTCGCCGGTAGAACAAAGGTTGTTTCTGATAGTTTGCTTATATGCCCTTTAGTTTAATTTCATAGGTTATATCACTTATATTATTAATTGAATACGCTATATATTACCGAATTACATTATTATTGATTAAATTAAATTATTAGAATTACATTACTTATTAGTAAATTAATTAGTTTCATCTATTGGTCTAGAGGAAATATTTCTGTTTTTGCTGTCATTACCACTTCTAAATTATTTTCTTAAATATATTAATCCTTTTTAAGGAAAAAACAAAATTTTGCATTTTTATACATCTCTCTTTCACTAGCCTCATAGAGCACATCAATTAAGTACATGTACCATTTAAGGGATAAAAAAAAAAAAAATTCACACACACACACATATATCGAAGGAACACTAACATGTGTACAGTTGCGGAATTATATTTCAGTACATTTGCTGGACCAGCTTTTGTACATCTGGCAACTAATTGAAGTAAACATAGCGTAAATAGTATTTTTTTTTTAATGAACGAGTCTAAAACCCTATGTAGTTTGTAACAAAAATGTGATTGGTCGAATATAAATAAACCGATTAGTGTATAAATATTTCATTTTCGTTTTCTTCAATAATTGATAACAAAACATGTAATATTAGTATAGTTGACTTTGCATTGGGTATCCATCAAATGCGATATCCTGGAATTGTTTGTTTATCGAAATGGCAACACCAGTTTAATGCTTTAAACATCTCTGCATGACAGCAAAATCAAACAGAAAGTTGTGCAAAAGACCTTTGTAAATACGTATTGTAGCTGCACCATCTATTAGAGGCTAATCGATCTATTAAAATGACAGTTTTTAATTCTTTGTTAGAACCAAACACTTATTCAATAAACAAACCGTGCTATTTTTATATTAATTACAAAATGTATAGATGCTCCATCATTGTGTGTGTGTGTGTGTGTGTGTGTGTGTGTGTGTGTGTGTGTGTGTGTGTGTGTGTGTGTGTGTGTGTGTGTGTGTGTGTGTGTAACGTCCATGGAAATACTTAGTACCAAACTATGAAACAGTATATATGATTCGTTCCGGTTATTCTGAATATCCTCTATTTGTGCTAAAATCTGATCATAGTTTCCGTTGATATTATTCCATTGTTTCTAGAAGCGAACAGTTGAGCGAGAAAAGCATGTTTGCTTGTTACAACTCAAAAAACTACTGCTAGGGGGTTCCAAGGAGGTGAATAGTAAAAGTCTAAGAACCGATTCCCAATGCATGTGCTGTATTGGATATCTAATACATTGAAAAAGTCGTTCTGATGAAATAGTCAGTTGATCTCGCTCTCTACTTTTATTTTGTCAATTATGCAGCTTTTTAATTTCTCCTTTTTTGTCAATAAACGTCGGTTTCCAATATATGCGTATGTGTAGATAAAATTGGCATACTTGTCTTTTATCACGAAATAAATGTTCTTATATGTATAATCTTGACGTGAATATGAACTAGCAAAGTGACGAATAATTTTTCGTCAGATCCAAACACGGATTCAATAAACAGAAAGTATGCTACTTTATAATAATTTTAGAATATTAACTGAACACGTGCAGGGCTAATGTGAATACATATTTGAGTCGCTGTAAGCTAACTCAAGTGTTTCACACTGCACAGTCTTAGTTTATATTTCATGCCATTTTGAATCTCTCTCTCTCTCTCTCTCTCTCTCTCTCTCTCTCTCTCTCTCTCTTCTCTCTCTCTCTCTCTCTCTCTCGTATTATATATATATATATATATATATATATATATATATATATATATATACTTCTTTTCTTATAAGATGGGAAGCTTCAGTGAACCGACTAATTGGGGATGCTTGATAAATTTGGAGATAGTTCTACTATAGTTTGATTTTTAAAGAAATATGGCAATACTTTTTATCAAAAGACAAATACTAGAACAACGTATTGTTATTCTAATCCCCGAGACAGAGGTGGTGAGTTAATAGAACGTCTCGATTTCCTCCTTAACACTTCACATTAATTCTTGATATAATCTATTTGCTGTTGGGAGGTCCTTTCATTTGCCGTTTCTCAAACATTAACAATATTCGCCCAAACATTCTTCGTCGGGCCACATGTCTTGCCAGGCCATCGAAGGACATTCAGGTGGTTTTAGGCATAGAACCACTTCGTAACTGCCCTAGGCGTTTGTATAGGGCAGTTATCCTGCGCAAATATGATTGTTTCTGAGAATAAATGAATAATAATATAGAATCCCAACATGAAATATGACGTATATATGTGTATCGCCAAGTGAAATAAATCAATTGGCGAAAAAAGTTAGCAACATTTATGCCCTTTACCTCATCCAGCAATGGAGCTTTCCACGTATTTCTGGTGTATTTTTTTCTGTCCTTATTACTCTTCTTCGGTAATCTAGATCTTTCTCCACATACTGCTGGGCGAACTGGAGGAGACGCTAACGATGTCGTTTGTTCAACCTTTCTTTGATGACGGTGTGTGATCTCCCATCTGCACGTAATCGTTTTCTTCGCCGTACGGCCTGTTACCAGGAGCTGTAGTTCTTCATGAATATTAGCTGCGGTGGTGAACGAGGGCATTTGTCATGGATGCCCTACTCCTCCCGTCTTATCTACCATATGCCCATGTCTCAGAATATATCAGTTAGAGAAATTACTTTCCCTCACACCATCGTGGCAGCCTCCATTTGCGACATCAGCTCGCCTTGCGTCCATCCTGGAAAAGGTGTCAGATTGGCAGCACTTGTTTTCACCTCGGAATTTCCACGTCACTATGACGTCTTAGACCATCGAACATATTTTCTTTCTTATTTTGCATATGTTAGGATCAGTCGAGAAATAATTGTTCAGGAATTGATGGATATTCACTGGCATATTAAGTATGAAATATACGATTTCATATTAACTTTCTAGATTTTCCTCTCTGCAAACTAGTCAAGTTCCTGGTGAACAAGTAAGCTCTTCACACACCGGGAAATTATTAATTCTAAGAAAATGTATACATTACACTACATTGACAAAAAAAAAAAAAAAAAGAAGAAAAAAATGGATATATGACAAATAACAGTTGAAAGCGAGAAATTCCCCTTTCATTATACTGAACAAATTACACAGCACGTGTACTGGGAGTCGGTTCTTGGATATTCACCCTTTTTGAAACCACCTGGCTAATAGTTACATGAGTTGGAACAAGCAAACATGTATTCTCTCGCTCAGCTGTTCGAATGTGGATGCGGCTCCTCAAAGAAACGTCAAGGTTTTTGGCTTAATAATAACTGATTATATATACTCTTTCGGAACTTATCACCAAATATGACTTCGTATTTCCATAGACGCTGGACACACACACACACACACACACACACACACACACACACACACACACACACACACACACACACACTCACACTCACACTCACACACACACACACACACACACACACACACACACACACACACACACACACGCGCATTTATAAATTCATAGTCTCACTGCGATTTTGCGTCTACTTCGTGTTCTATATTGAAGAGTTTAATGTAGGTTTCTGTTTATTCAATAAGCATTTGGTTCTGAAAAAAAAAAATATCAATCACTTCATTAGTTCGATTAGTCGCTACCAGATGGTGCAGCCACCATATGTATTTACAAAGATCCGAGTGATTTTATACAAATACTATGAGCAGATCTAGTTGTCATACATAGATGTCTAAACCATAGAATGTGTCCGTTTTTCAAGAAATATGCCACTATAATTGATACTTCTTATGTTGGAAGAAGGGGGAAATACGGCCTCCCCATCATAGGTGTTGCCATTTCGATAAACAAACAATTCCAGGATATCGCATGGGAAGGATATCCCCTACAAAGTCAATTATAACTAATATTGCATATTTTGTTATCACTTACTTGAAGAAAACGAAAGATCAAATGGCTCACTTATTTTCTAAAAATATTCATTAATACACTAATCGGTTATTTGTATTCGACCAATCATATTCTTTGTTACAAACAACCTCGGATTTTAGCCTCATTCATAAAAAAATGCTATTTACGCTATGTTTACTTAGATTAGTTGCCAGATGTACAAAAGTTGGATCCAGCAAGTCTACTGAATTATAAATCCGCAACTGTATCTTCGAGAGTCCATCGGGTTCACAGTCTTAACGAAAGGAGAAAGGTCAAGAAAGGTCAAGAAGGGAAGGATGGTCTTGTAATATTTAAGAGACGGAGATGACAAGTCAGAAGTCAGGTCGAGAAATGGATAATTATTGCACGACACAATATGACTTATTACATGAGACAACTCATGCTATATAATCTATGACCAGAGAAATTATCATTGGCATTTATCTCCTTCACTCTTTCTTATATCGAATAACCCAAACCCAACAAAAGGGTCAATGTTTCTTGCGTATATAAAAACAGGACACGAAGAGCAGTGAGAGCGACCTTGTTGAGACTACCTGGACTATTGACTCATGAATTGGGGACAAACAAAGCCACTTGTAAGACCAACAGACTTGGAAACTCCGAAGTTAGCGTGTGGGCAGTTTGGGGAGTCGACATGAGAGTGGCAAGTGCTGTGTTTACCTTCTTGCTTGCTCTTGTGAATTTCAGATCTCGGGGCCTTCCTGTACAAAGTCGAGACGCGTGACTGTGTGGCGTTAGACTTTGCTTCCTTTGCAATAATAAAAGGATGGAAAATGATATTCACGATTCGTGAGTATTTGAGTAGAAGTTCTGTTTTTTATCCGTATCAAAAACAATTATACTTGTGGAAGTTCTGCATATATATATATATATATATATATATATATATATATATATATATATATATATATATATATATTTTAGCCCATACCGAAAGGACAATTATACAAACTTTCATACACGTTCACTCACACACGCAAACATTTCTGTATGAAAAAAGAAAAAAACTAGAAACAAATTTTTAGTTTCTACCATCATCCTTTGTTAATATTATTTTGCACATCAGTTTCATCACTCAAAAAATATTTGTATCCATTCTACTATGGATACGTTAGTTCTTGGTTTACTTCCATCGAAGCGAAGTTATATAATTGGGCCAATGGTCTGGTTGGCAATGGTTAACTGGCTGGGTCTCTTGGATGACTGGTTATCTTGGTAAATTGGCTGTTTTGGGTACTTAATTGGTCGTTACTTTGTATATTTTTTTCTTCTTGTTGGTTGGTTTCGGTTGACTGTTTTTTTGTTGTTGATTGATTAGTTGTTAGCTGTTTTTTTTGTTAATTGTTTTTTGAACTGTTTTTGTTTCTTGAGTTCTTTATTACTTTTTCTTGATTGTTTTTTAAAATTTGTTTTTGTTCTTTTTTTTTTCTTGATTTTTATTTTTTAACGTTTCTTGGTTTTTTTTTTTCTTTGACTTTTTTTTTTTTCGGTTAGATGTTTTGTTTCATTGTTCTTGTTTTATTTATTTTTTCTCGATTACTATTTTTTTTTCTTTTTAATCAGTTGGTTTTGTTAAATTATTTTTATCTTCATTAATAGGTTGTTTTGCTGAATTGATTTTCTTTTTTTCTTGAATTATTGGTTGTTTTATTTATGTTACTTATTAATTGGTTGTTTTATTTAACTATATTATCTTGCCTAATTCTGCAGCTTTAGGAGACTCATAAGGCTGAGTATAGCGTTGTCCTTATTTATTCAATGTAAACTACAAATACAAAAAGTATAAATAAATCACCATTAATTAATTACTCGGATATAAAATACAAATTCAAATATTACCCTATTTGCAACAAATAAGTGTTACATGTACATTCTAACTAATATCACACAATTATGGATCAAGAGTATAAACCTGTACAGATTTCAAATATTAAAATGTTTTCCTTTTAAACAATATCACATAATCAAGGATCCACAGTATAAGCGTGTAATATTTTCACACTTCATATACAAGTGCAATCTATTC
>NW_020868992.1:127106-129606 GCF_003789085.1 Penaeus vannamei | reverse complement strand
ACCCATCTATCTATCAGGATATATATCCACCTATCAGTCAATCTGTCTATCTCTATTTGTCTATCCATCCATCTATTTATTTGATCTATTCACCTATCTAACAATCTATCTATCTATCGATCCATTTGTCTGTCTACCGACCTACGTCTCTATCTACTTTTGTTTCTGTGCTCTTTATCCTCCTTTGTTCGAACCTCATAGAATATTTAGTCTAATAACCCCATTACTTTCGTCATCCATCTGTCACCTGTTAAATGATGCATTCAATCCTCTTCTACACGATCAGATTGAAGTAAAAAAAATGGAAAGAAAGAAAGAAATAGAATCAAATGTGGAAACTCCCGAAGGATATGAAGCCACGTGTAGAATAATAATGATGATAATGATATTTATGATGCCTGGTGAACTCGTGGTTTTATTCCTGCATTAAGTTATGGTTATTTGGAATCGTGCAGTGAGGATTTTTTTTCTTTTTCTTTCTTTCTCTCTCTCTCTCTTATTTTTCGTTTTTTCTCTCACTCTCTTTCTTTTTCGCTTTCTATCTCTCTCGATCTCTCTCTTTCTCCCCTTTCATTCATCCTCTCTTTCTCTCTCTCTTTTCTCCTCTCTTTCACCCTCACTTCTCTCTCGATCTCTTTCTCCCCTTCTTCTCTCCTCTCTCTCATATAAGTCTGTCTCCCTATCTCTCTCTTTCTCTTCCTCCCTCACTTTTTTTCCTCCCCTACTCCTTCTCTCTCACGTAATACCGGCTCATCTATGTGTGGAATTCATGATGAACAGAATGCAACAGGAACAACGAAGGGAAGGACAAGAAAACACACGAATATGCCGAAGGCCTTTTGCTTCGTCAGGGCATACATGACGAAGCATTAGCGAAAAGACCTTCGGCATATTCGTGTGTTTTCTTGTCCTTCCCTTCGTTGTTCCTGTTACGGCTCCTCTATGCATAGACGATCAATAATCTTCATTTATTAGCATTTCATATCAGCTCGGAATATCGGGCGAACACGAGACTACCCGGATGTCCTCTGTGACTGCACTCGTTAAAGAAATATGCAGCTTGGTGTTCCGGAACGATTACAGATTACAATTGCTTAGACCTTTTGTTCTGAGACGATTCATATCGAATATCATTGATTCATCTCGTACTAATACTCATAGCATACCTTTGTGCATGTATATATATGCTATATATATATATATATATTATATATATATATATATATATATATATATATATATATATATATATATATATATTATATATATATATATATATATATTATATATTATATATATTATTATATATATATATATATATATACATATATATATATATATTATATATATATATATATGATATATATATATATATATATATATATTATATATATATATATTATTATAATAATATAATATATATATATAATATATATATATTATATATATATATATTATATATTATATATATATATATATATATATATATATATATATATATATATATATATATATATATATATATATATATATATAATATATATATATATATATATTATATATATATATATATATATATATATATATATATATTATATATTATTATATTATATATATATATAGCACACACACACACACACATATAAGTATATTTGTGTGTGTATGTATAAATACACACACACACACACACACACTCCTACAAAAACACACTCATTTACGAAAAAGCAAACACATACACACATATACACATACGCACTCCCAATTTACAAAACACACGCACAACATGTGAATTTTCTGCAAATCATGCAATACTTAAAGTATAATTTCTTCTCTCATCTTTGTGATACATTCCTGGTGAGACTTACTTAAACTATTCACTTGTAAAATGAAAGTAAGAATTCGGAGGGACTACTTAGGAATACTTATACTTATACTTAAGAATATATGATATATAATGTATGAATAAAATAATATGTAATGAATCAACAGACCAGTGACAATAATAACGATGATTATGATGATGATCGTGATAGTAGTATTAGTAATGTTAATAATTTTAATGGTAATAATGATAATAGCAACTGCAGTAATAATGATAATGATCATGATATTAGTAATAACAACAATAATAATGATAATAATAATAATACTATTATATGGTAATAATAAGGATAATAATAAAAACGATAGTAAATAGTGATAATAATAATAATAACAATGATAGTAACAATAATCATAACAAAAATGATATTAGAATTAATGATTATAATAATAAAAACGATATTAGTGATGATAATAATGAAAACGATATTAATGATAATAAAAACGATAGAAATGATGATAACAATATTACTAATAATAATACCAGAACGCCAGCTCTCAAGGGACGCCACAGAGAACTGGCCAATAAGATCATAATCGTCAACTCTCAGAAAATTAGTTTTGATCGAAACTACCGACAGAAGTTTTTTCATATCTTTTTATTTATTTATTTATTTTT
>NW_020868992.1:97626-100126 GCF_003789085.1 Penaeus vannamei | reverse complement strand
AAGATTAAATACAAAAAATACAAACCTTTGTCGCAGGCCAAAAATTGCACCAAATGTCATCAAAAAACTGTAAAGGTAAGGTTTTAGTTGAAATATGTAGACCTTTCTTGTTAATCCCAAGCTGCCGGACGTGTCATATGCATACATGCCATTGCCCATTGTGAGTGTTGAATTTAGTAATTGTTTTTACAAATAAATGGCTCTACCTGTCTCACCTGTTTACCCTTTTCCTAGATTTTCGATAATATTTCCAAGTATTTAATACTGCTGTTAGTAAAGTCGGGAACAATGTAGTAATTATCATTATAACAAAAATAACATGTTTCAATACTGATAGCTTTAGTAAAAAAAAAAGTGTTTTCCTACTTTTTCAAGGAAAAGTGATGTTGAAGATCTGCTAATTAACTCCTTTGTTGCTAGGCATTGGCAGAGCCATCTATGTGCAGAAATATTTAACCAAGCATTGTCAAAGAGAATGCACCATTTTCCCGTCAACATTGGGTTAATACATTAACCCATTGGTGGTATAAGATGAGATAATATATTTCCAAAAATAAATGAATAGGGTAAACAGGTGAACAAGGTAAGATGAATAATCTTGAGGACAAGCACTTGAAGAGCCATCAATGTTTTAATTCAGTTGATAAACATGACTTGAAGTGGGCATGGCATTTACATACAAGCCATCCCCGGCAGGATCTTGTTAATAAAACCCAGATGCATTGGTATAAAGAAGAAAGGAAAGAAGGAAAAAAAGACATGAACATTATGTATCAGACAGTATGTCCATAGAAAGTGGCATGGCATGAGAAAGCTTCCTATCAATTGTCTGAAGTGAGCAAAATGAATTAGAAAGTAACTACTTAGCAATGCTACCAATCTTCCCTACACCCCTTTAAAGTGAGGCAGTTTGGGCCATATGCAGGTAGATATGGTTGACTGCCATACATGTGACAGATTTTGACCTACATTTTTTTCTGTTCATGCTAGGTGTATATCACATTGGTAATATTACATGGCATACTAGTGTTGATACAGAATGAAGGAAAGAGAGGAGGATAGGATGTATAGTTCTTTCCATTACCCATGGAGAATGTATTTTGTGGTAGAAAAATCTACACTGCACACCCTTCACATAAACTGCTTTATCCTTTGACCTGACCTTGACCTCCTTTTGCTTCTGTTCTCCTGTCCTCACCTGCCCTGTTTCCAACATTGCATCTCCTTTCTCTCTCTCTCATACAGCTTCCTCTCCCCTTCCCCTTCAGACCCAAAGATGGAATCAAGGGCAATACCAGAACTGTTGTCTCACTTATTTCAATAAATCTAGTTTGTGCATTGTGGGTTTTTCTACCACAGTATCAACATGAATGAGAGTTTTTTTTCCATTCTTCAATATATTTTGTGTATAAATTTAAGAACAGTTTGGGAGGGAAGTACCCTTTCACAATAGAGGTTCCTTTCCCAGCAGCAAAGGATATTCTTTATTGATTTATTTTATTATTATTAATTATTATTATTATTATTATTATTATTATTATTTTGCAGTCAAGATCCATAGAATACAAAGTCCAACCACTGGCCATAGTGAAGCAAAAGCAAATGGGTGCTTGAGAGGTTGATGAAAACATTTTTACCATTCGCTGCCATATTCAGTTACTTATTACCTGCTTACTTTTCACACAAGAAGAAGGCCAATGTGCCATCTATGTATAGATCCTTATAAAACTGAAAAAAAGACGAAGCATTACATTTCATAAGTTCCCAGAGGATGAACAAAAGAGGTGAGTTCACTAGTGTGGGAGATAAGATCCTATCATTGATGAAAATGTTGTGATCCGCTATCTGCATTTTGAACTTAGTAGTTTTGAAAGAAATTTTAATCCTTTTGAAATTACAAGTGCCCAGAAAATTAACCCATACCAGCCAGATTATGTGACCAAGCCATAAAAAACTTAATGTGAGGGATGGGTGGTGTAAACATTCATCATGGCCCTCCCATTACCTGGCTCATTATTGTTGTGGGGTTGCTTAGGAGACGGAGCCCAATGGAGGGATTGCCTCTACCTTGGTCTTCAGCCCTCGCCTCAACTAATTTTGCTTGGTCTTTTCTTCTCCTCCTTTCCTCTTACGTATCTTCTTCATTCTCTCTCTCTCTCTCTCTCTCTCTCTCTCTCTCTCTCTCTCTCTCTCTCTCTCTTCTCTCTTCTCTCTTCTCTCTCTCTCTCTCTCTCTCTCTCTCTCTCCATGTATCTCTTTCTCTCTCTCTCTCTCTTCCATGTATTCTCTCTCTCTCTCTCTCTCTCCATGTATCTCTCTCTCTCTCTCTCCATGTATCTCCTCTCTCTCTCTCTCTCTCCATGTATCTCTCTCTCTCTCACTCCATGTATCTCTCTCTCTCTCTCTCTCCTTCTCTCTCCATGTATCTCTCTCTCTCTCTCTCTGTATCTCTCTCATCTCTCTTCTCCATGTATCTCTCTCTCTTTCTCCTCTCTCTCTC
>NW_020868992.1:87030-89530 GCF_003789085.1 Penaeus vannamei | reverse complement strand
TGTGTGTGTGTGTGTGTGTGTGTGTGTGTGTGTGTGTGTGTGTGTGTGTGTGTGTGTGTGTGTGTGTGTGTGTGTGTGTGTGTGTGTGTGTGTGTCGTGTGTGTGTATATATATATATATATATATATATATATATATATATATATATATATATATATATATATATATATATATATATATATATATATATATATATATATATATATATATATATATGTATATATATATTTGACACTTCCCTTGCAAAAGGAGAAATAGAAAATGAAGAACAGCAAATCTTTTATCCAACAATTCACTTCGGTTCACAAAAATCGTAATAACATATCGTTATATCTGACAAAATATTCTTTTATCAAAGTAAGGATCTGTTAGGCTTAAAAATTGTTGCTGTTGCTGTTGTTGTCACATTTTACACCTGCATCACTTTCGAATCTCTCTCACCAGTCAGTGATTACGAAATTTTACACAGACTAAAAACACTTATGAAGCGAGAAATAGATAGCCTGTTCATAATCAAGAGACTGACCCCTTTATCGACATGATATTGAAAAGATTAATCAATGGTGTCGAAGAAAAAACTCAGCTGCAGTTCGTCAAATATTTTTTAATAGCTTAGAGATTTTTTAAGAACCGAATAATAATAATAAGATAAGTAATATGTAGGCGGGTTTCTCTAAAAACGTTTAGCAGGGGTGGGTAACGGTAGGCGGGGGGAGGGGGGGTGAACTTAAGTTGCAGTATCTGTGTTGAGTTTGATGCGCTGTTGCTCACTTCTACTCACTGCCTCTTTAAAGCCCGGGTCAGAGATGCACGGCTTGTATGTATGGGGAAAGTGGGAGAGGCTGTTTCCGGGTTGAACAAAGGAGAAGAGGATGGGGTTTCTGTACAGGAGGGTTTGTGCGTTTGTGTGTTGGTTTTGTGTGTGTTGGATGTTGTTTTTTTTAGGGTTGGTTTTGATTTTAATTCGAAATTACTTATGCTACTTTTTTCCGCTTTAAATACAGATATGGACTCATTCACACACATACACACACACACACACACACACACACACACACACACAACACACACACACACACACACACACACACACACACACACACACACACACACACACACACACACACACAACACAACACACACACACACACACACACACACACACACATACACACACACACACACACACAACACCACACAACACAACACAGTACACACACACAGACAACCCCCCCCCCTACACACACACACAGACATACTTATGCGAGAACATCTGTCCCTAAATAACCTTTAGCCTTTCACGTACATCCACGGATCTGCAGACACTACTACACAGGGCACAAGCGCTCTCAAAGGCACACGTATTCAAGAGGGAATACCACACCACGTGACTGAGTATTCATGCACGCAAGAAATGCCATTCACAGCTGGATCTTTAAGAAATGATAAAGTCATCATTTTTCCTCCTGAATCGTAGTGTGAGAGGGTTTATCTCTATGAAGATAAGAGATAAAGGAAGGAGAAAGAAGAGAGAGAAGATGAAGAAGGGAGAAATGAGGAATGAAAAGGATAATGAATGTTAATACCTACTGGAAATGGAAAGATGAGAAATGATGAAGGAACGAGAGCAGATATAGAAATAATGTAAGAGAAAATCTAGAGATAGAGAAATAGAAAGACCGAGTCGTGTAACAGATAAACAGATAGACACACAGAGAAAGAATTGGAAGAGAAAGAGCTTATAAACATATGTGTTTGTGTGTGTGTACGTGTGTTTGAGTGTGTGTGTGTGTGTGTGTGTGTGTGTGTGTGTGTGTTGTGTGTGTGTGTGTATGTGTGTGTGTATGTGTGTGTGTGTGTGTGTATGTGTGTATGTGTGTGTATGTATGTGTGTGTGCGTGTGTGTGTGAATAAACACAAACAGTATAAACAATCCTTTCCCGCATATGTCGGCATAATCTTTCGTATACACACACGCACCTAACGTACACAAAGACAGTCATGATACTTACATAATCTCTCCAGCCCTGTCACTGCCTCTGAGACCCCCCACCCCCAACCCCCCACCACCCGCCCCCTTATTCCCTCGTGGCTTTTCTCGATTCCCCCAAAACAGGCAACTTCGCAACACTTCAAAGCAGAGGCTAACGAACTCGATTACAACTCCAACTTCGGTCCCTTTAGTCACTTCAGCCGCTACACTTCAATCACTTCAAGTCGTCGGGGTCGCTTTAGTCATTTCAGACGATACACTTCATCACTTCAAGTCTTCGGGGATCGCTTCAGTCACTTCAGCCGCTACACTTCAGTCACTTCAACTCATCGGGGTCGCTTCAATCACTTCAGCCACTACACTTCAGTCATTTCAACACATCGGGGTCTTTTCAATCACTTCAAGTCACGGAGTCGCTTCAGTCACTTCAACCGCTACACTTCAATCACTTCAAGTCATCGAAGTCACTTCCGTCACTTCAACCGCTACACTTCAGTCACTTCAATT
>NW_020868992.1:69530-72030 GCF_003789085.1 Penaeus vannamei | reverse complement strand
TTTTACTGTTTAAAAATCTATATTGATAATGGCAGTAATAATGATAACAATGATACCCATACTAATGATAATCATGATAATAACATTGATGATAATGATAATACAAGCAATGATGATATTATTGATGATGATGATGATGTTGCACAATAACCACAAACATAACAACAGTAACAATATTGACGAACCCAGGAAGAATACTACAAGTACACAAAGAACAGTTCCGGAAGAGAGAAAGAGTTATTCATGCGTGTTCTACCCTTCATAGGCCTACAGACATAATACACACGAAAAAATTATTGTCGGGAAAGATCACAAGAAATCTAGCGGAAAATCAGATATGTTTTCCTTTATTTGTGATGCATTTGTGGATAGATATAGAGGGGAAGAAAGAAAGAAAATTAATAAAGGAGGGAATGTGATTAAGGATATGTTTTGCTTGCATGTTATCATCTCGGGAATTAAATATGGGATTGATATTAATGTTCTTGGTCGGCCTTATGGGAATAATAATAAATTTTGTCGTTTATTTTTTTATATGTTGTTATTATGTTGTTTATATACTCGTTTATTTGTTTATTATTGTTTGTGTTATCTTAACTCTTCCCTTTCGTTATCAGGTCTAAGTTAGTTGATTAAACTCTTTAGTTTTTACTTATCTATTTTTATCTATCTATTTATCTTTTTTTTTGTTTTGTTTTTTTTCCTAGGTTGGTCAGCAAGATTATGCAAAAAGTTACAAGCGGATTGGAATGATTGTTATCGCACATGGACCAGGGATCTTTCTAATCAGATGATCCCTGGTGATTGGTCAACAGGACCTGTGCAAAGGATACTTATCCCTGTCACATTTATTTCAACATTATTATCATTATATTATTATCATCATTATTATTATCATTATTATATTATCATTATTAGATTGATTACTGATATTAGTGATGGTGATGGTAACAGTCGCAGTAAAAGTACTATTACAATTATTATAACTATTACAACAGCTTCTGCTAATGTTACTACAACAACAACAACAACTACTACTACTACTACTACTACTACTACTACTACTACTACTACTACTACTACTACTACTACTACTACTACTACTACTACTACTACTACTATTAATAATGATAATAATAATAATGATAATAATAATAATAATAATAATTCTACAACTACTTCTACTAATACTTCTACTACTCCTACTACTACTACTTCTACTGCTGCTGCTGTAATTGTAGTAATAAAAGTAGTAATATTAGTATTTCAATAATAATGATAATCACAGGAATTATAAAAATGAATTAAAATTTACTGATGATGAGAATGATAATAATGACGATATCGATAATGATAATGATAATGATAATAATGATATTGATAATAATGATACTAATGATACTAATAATGATAATGATAATGATAATAATAATGATAATAACAAAAATTATAATAATATTATTGATAATAATAATAATGATAATAATAATAATAATAATAATAATAATAATAATTAATGATAATAATAATTAATAATAATAAAATATAATAATAATAATAATAATAATGATAATTATAATATAATAATAATAATAATGTTAATAATAATAGTAATAATGATAATAATATTCATAATCATAATTCCAATAAAAGAATACTGATACAGGTGTACTGATACAGGTGTATTTCCACATGACTTGACGCTATTTGTATATCTATGTTAGTGTATGCAAAGCAGAAATAAATACAAACAAAATAGAATAAAAGTACAAGAAATAAAAAAAAATAAGAATATACTAATTGGATTCGCATTAACCTGTACTGTTGGCTACCTTTCTCTCTATTCCCTTTCTCTCTCTTTTTTCTCTCTCTCCCTCTCTCTCTTTCTCTCTTTTTCCTCTCTCTGTTCTAGCTCTTTTTTCTTTTCTCTTTTCTTTCTCTCCTTTCTTTTTTCCTCTCTCTCCTTCTTTTTTCCTCTCTCTCCTCTTTTCCTCTCTCTCCTTCTTTCTTTCTTCTCTCTCTCTCTCTCTCTCTCTCTCTCTCTCTCTCTCTCTCTCTCTCTCTCTCTCTCTCTCTCTCTCTCTCTCTCTCTCTCTCTCTTTCTCTATCTATCTATCTCTTTATCTCTCTCTCTCTTTCTCCCCCCTCTTTTTTCTCTCTCCCTCTCCCTCCTTTTTTTTCTCTCCATCTCTCTCTTTCTCTCTTTTTTTCTCTCTCCCTCTTTGTCTTTCTTTATGACATAGGTTCATTTAATCTACTTCCGACAACCTTTGAACACCCAACGTAATACTCATTTTATCAGTTTGAAAGATAAGGATTAAATCTAATCCTCTGACATAATATTTTCCTTAGGTTGCTCTGTTCAATACAGTCTTCAATACATGATGTATTATAATTTCTATTGTAGCAAAATATACTTTACTGTATCATGGTGTATCGTACTGTATTTCATGTTTCATTACATTACAGTTTATCCTATTGTTTCTTAATATATCCTCGT
>NW_020868992.1:49520-57020 GCF_003789085.1 Penaeus vannamei | reverse complement strand
TCCTTCCACCTTCACTCCCTCCTCGGTCTTCCCCCTGCCAGTTCGCTCTCCTCTCCTCCTTCACGTCCTCACCCTCTCTCATCCTCCCTTCCCCTCCCCCTTGCTTGCCTCGCTCATCCTTCACGCCCCTCACCTCCTACCCTTCTCCCTCCGCCTTCGCCTTCTCCTTTACCTCCTTCACTCCCTGCACCCTCTCTGCTTACCTTCCTCCGCCCCCCGCCTCCTTCTCTCCTCCATCCCTCTTCACTTCCTCACGCGCTTTCCTTCACTCCTCCTTCCCCTCCCACTTTCCTTTCCTGTGCCATCGCCTGCTTCACCCGCCCCACCCCTACTTTTAATTTTCTGCCCCGCTCCACTGCCCTCTTCCCCCTCCTTCCATCCCCCACTCCTATTCATCCCTCTTCTCCCCTCCACCTCTCTCTGCCCGCCTCCTCAGCACCTGCTCTTTGCTTTGTCGCATGTATACAATTTTACGTGTTGTGAAGAATAATCTTTCGCACCAGCTGCGCTTTTCCGCCGCGCGCAGGGGCGCGCGCGCGCGAAGGGCGTGTGTGTGTGTGTGTGTTTATGTGTGTGCATTGTGTGATTTGTGTGTGTGTGACTGGTTGTGACTGGTGTGTATGAGCGTGTGTTTGACTGGATTGATTGACTGGTAGATGAATGCGACTGACTTGACCTGATTGGTTTTCAAGGATAGACCGCCAGCGGCTGATTGGTGCGTAGAATAACTGGATAAGGCAGATTCACTTCGTAGAGAGATAGATAGACACTCAAATTTGAGAAATAATCTACTCTATGCAAGATTCGCTTCATGTACTTATGTTTATCTAGCCATTTCCTCATTCTCCCTTTCCTTCTCTCAATTACTTTACGCCTCTTCTTTTCCCTCTTTATTCCTTCTCTCTCTTTCTCACTCTCTCGCCCGCCTCTCCTCCCCCCGCCATTCTGTCGCCGCTCTCTCTTCCGATTCTCTGACTCTCAGTTGCCCTGTTCCTCTTCGCTCTCCTCTTGTTTTTCCCTCTTGCTTTCTGCGTCCTGACGCGCTGCTCCTGTCCGCTGGCTTCTCTCGGTTTTGCCTTTTGCTCTTCCCTTTCCTCTTCCTATCTCACTTCTCTTCCCTTCGGCCCTGTCTTCTTTCGCTCTCCTTTCTCATCTTCTGTCACGCTCTCCTCTCTCGCTCTGCTTTTCTCGTTCCCCTTTTCGTCTTCCCTTTCCTCTTCTTCTCCTCTCTCTTGCTTCCCCTCTCTTCCTTCGCTCTCTCTCTTACTTTCGCTTTTTCTGCATCTCCTCATTCCTCTCATTCTCCTCTCCTATCTCTCCCCATTCCTTCTCGCGCTTCTTTCTTTCCTTTACCTCTCGCCCTCCTCTCCTTTTCTTTACCCTCTTCACTGCTCCATTCTCCTTTCCCCTCCGCGCTGCTCCCTTCTGCCTCCTTCGCCTTTCTTTTCTCACCCGTGCCTCTCCCCTCTCCCCTTCTCTCTTTGCCTCTGCTTTTCCTTCCCATTTCCGCTTCGCTCTTCCCACTCTTCCCTCTTACCGCCCTCTCCTCCTTCGCGTCTCTCTCTCCCTGTCGTCTGCTCCTGCTTGCCCTCTCTCCTTTCCTCGTTTTTTCCCCTTCCGCCTTTCGCGCTTCCCCTTCCCTCTCCCTCCCTCTTTCCGCCTCTCCCCTCCCTCCTTCCTTTCTTTTTTGAGCGCGTCCTCTCTCCTCTCCCACCCTTCTCTTTCCCTCTCTTTTCCCTTCCTCTTCCGCTCTCGCCTTCATCCCCTCTTTCCGCTCTCCTCCTTCGCTGTTCTTTTCTAAAGCCATCCTGCAGTCTCTTCTCCCCTCTTTTCGCCTACCCCGCCTTTCCGCTGTCGCTCTTCGCCTCTTTCCCTGCTGCCCGCTCTCGCTCGCTTCCTCTGCCTCTCTCCATCCTGCTCTTTCCTCTTTTCCGCTTCCCTCCCTTCTTTCTCCCCTCTTCGGCCTCCTCCTCCTTCCTTCTCTCCTCCTCCCTCGCTTGAAATGTCATGTTTATGATCGGGCTTTATTCGGCTGTATGGTATACGCTTGTTTTGTTGTCTTGGAGGCGTGGTGTGAATGCGGGATATTTCTACTGTTTCTCCTGTTCTTCTTTATCTGCGCTGTTTTTTTTTTTTTATTCTTATTCTTTTCTTCTGTGTGATTCTGGATTGTTTGTCTTCTCTCGTGTTTTGTCTTTTCCATCTTGCTTTCTGTGTTTGTCTTTCTCTCCGTCTCTCTTTCTCGTAGATATCTCTTGTTTTCGCCTCGTATTCTCCTCTCTCTCTCTCTCCTATCTATCTATCTATCTATCTATCTATCTATCTATCTATCTATCTATCTCTATCTATTCTATCTATTCTTCTTTGTATTTCCTCTTTCCTGCCCGATCCCAGTCCATCTTCTCTCCACTTTCTCCCTTTATTGCCTGTCTCTCCGTCATTCCTTCGCTTCTTTCCCTATTTTCTTTCTCTCTCTTCGATCCTCCTTTCTCCTTTATTCTCATAGTAGCTCCTCCTTCCTTCTTCTTTCCCTCTTTTTCTCTTTCTTTCATTTCCCCTTTTCTCTCTCTTCTCTTTCTCTCCCTCCCCAAGTTCTCATCTCCTCTCCCTTCTTTATTCCCTCCTCCTCCCCTTTTTCCCTCTCTCTATCTCCTTCTCTCCCTGACCCTCTCGTTTTCCTCCCTTCCCCTTCCATTCTCTTTACTCCTCTTCCCTTTCCTTCTCTCCTCCTCCTTCTATTTCCCCTCCTCTCCCCCTCTATCTTGTTTCCCTCCTTCCTCCCTACCTTCTTATCTCTCCTTCTTCCTTCCCCCTTCTCTTCCTTATCTCTTCCTCCCTCTTCCCCCTTCCCTCCCTCCTCCCCCCTTCCCTCCCTCCCTCCTCCCTCCCCTTCCCCCCCCCCCTCCCTCTCTCCCTAAGGGAAAAGGGTGCATATATATCCTTGATGTACAGGATCTCCCAAAGATGTTATTCTCGCTTTATTCTCCCTTGAGGATTACCGGAGCTTTGGCATCCCGAGGGAGAACGCCTTTGTTATATATATTGTTACGGCGCGAGAGGAACAATTGTTCACGACGAGATTCCTTCTCCTTCGTGGCCGCTCCTGTAGTGATTGTGTGCGGGCTGGTGTGTCCGTCATAAGGCGCCGTATGTTATGTGTATCTGTGTGTGTGTGTGTGTGTCGGTGTGTGTGTGTGTGTGTGTGCGTGTGTGTGTGTGTGGCGTGTGTGTGTGTGTGTGTGTGTGTGTGTGTGTGTGTGTGTGTGTGTGTGTGTGTCCCTGTGTGTGTGTGTGTGTGTGTGTACGTACAGGCACATGCACATACGCACACAGCAACTTCTTTTTTTTCCCTCCCTCCTTTCACTTCTTCTTTCATTCTTTCTTCTTCCTTCCTTTCTTCCTTCTCTCTCCTGATACCTTCCCTTCCAGCTCTCTATGCCCTTCCTTACATCCCCCCTTCTCTCCCTCAAACTTTTAATTCCCTCTTCCTTCTTATTCCTCCCTTCCTCCTTCTCCCATCCTTCCCTCTCTCTCTTTCCCTCCCTTCATTTTTCCCTCTTTTCCCCTCCTTCCTCCATCCCTCCTCCTTTCCTTCTTTCAATTCCTCCCTCCTTCTTCTTACCCTCCCTTCTTCCTTCCTATACCTCCTCCCCTTTCTTCCTTCAATCCCTCCCTTTCCTCCTTCTTTCCCTCCCCTCCCTTTCCATCATTCTTCCCTTCCGAATCTTCCTAATCTTCCTTTATCTCCTTCCCTCCTCTTTCCCAATCTTTCCTCCTTTTCTCCCTCTTCCCCTCCCTCCCTTCCAATCTTTCCCTCCTTTTCCTTCTTCCCCTCCCTCCTTTCCCAATTTCCTTCCTCCTTTTTCCCTCTCCCCCTCCCTCCTTCCCAATCTTCCTTCCTCCTTTTCTCCCTTCTTCCCCTCCTCCTTCTTTTCTCCCTCTCCTAGATTGCTAAAAATTGCCACAAGTTCTCTCGTAACTTTAGGCAACAAAATATGGTCCCTTGACACAGGCCTTCAGGGTACAGAACGTGAAAATAAGCATTAAGAAATGAACGGTATTAGAACGCTACTTTTTTTTTTTTTCTTATCGGGGGGGGGGTAGATTTTTATTGGTATTTAAGTTATTTCAGTGTCATTTTTTTTATTTGGGGGGGGCAGGCGAAGGGGGAAGATTTTTATTGGTATTAAAAGTTGTTTCGGTGTTTTTTTTTCTTACTTCTCTCTCTCTCTTCTCTCTCTCTCTCTCTCTCTCTTTTTTTTTTTTTTGATAGGAGCGACCTTGACTTTTTTTATTATTGGTATTAATGTTATTCATGTTCTTATTTATTTTGGTGTTGTTTTTTCTATTTTTTTTTTTTCTGTTTTTTTTATGGGAGGGACAATATTATTCTTATTGGTATTAAAATTATTCTTGTTCTTCCTCTACTTATTCTCATTGTTATCAAAATTATTCTTGTTCTTCTTCTATTTATGTTGATGTCGTTGGTAATATTGTTTTGTCATCTTGACGGAAACATTATTATTAACACCAATTATATTTTCAAAACCGTTAACTGCATTCATAATTAGAATTATCATTAGCATCTTCATTATCATTAACATCATATCACCAATGCTTTCAATATGATCAGTAATCATTAAGAAAGTATTAGTAATATTGATTACAAATTGTCATGATCGCCATAGTTCGATAATATTCGTAATAGCAACAATGAGATGAATAAAAATCATTATGATAATGGCAATTATGATAATAATTATGAAAATAAAGAGGGTCATAAAGATAAATATCACCATTGTGTTTATTATTGTTATTATCATTATCATTATTATTGTGATTATTAGCTTTATTTCAATTGATATCACTATCGTCATCATTTCATCATCATCATTTTTCATCATCATCATCATTATGATTATGATAATTGTAATCATTATTACTATTATCATTAATATCACTTTTATCATCATTACTATTAGTCATTTCTATCATTGTTATTATTACTGTTATCATTGTTATTGTTATTATCATTATCATTTTCATTAATATTATTATTATCATTATTGTTATTACTATTATTATTAATAATCATCATCCTCACTATCATTATTATCATTATTATCATCATTGCTGTTACTATTATTCCTGTTATTATCATTATCATTATTATCATTACCTTTTATTGTTACTAATCATTATTATTTATTATCATCATTATAATCATCATTACCTTTATTGTTTTTACTGTTATTATTATCATTAGTATTGTTATTATAGTTACTACTAAATACTATTATTACTACTACTACTTTTACTATTACATTATTATTTTTGTTATTATTATTATTGTTATTATTATTATTATTATTATTATTATTATTATTATTATTATCATTATTTATTATTATTGATAATATTATTATCATTATAATTACTATCATATTTTTATCATCACTGTTATCATTAACAATCATTATTATTATATTAATACCATTACTAGTATTATTGATGTTTGTTGTAGGTGTTATTATCATCCTAATCATATCATTTTGTTATTATATCATTATTATTGTTATTAATGTTATTATTTTTGTCATTATTATCACTATCACTATTGGTGTTGTTGTTGTTGTTGTTATTATTATTATTATTATTATCATAATTATCATTATTATTATTATTGATTATTATTATTATTATTATTATTATTATTATTATTTATTATTATTATTATTATATTATTAATTATTATTATTATTATTATATTATTATTATTATTATTAATCATTATTATTAATATAATCATCATCATATCATCATCACCATCAATCATCATCATTATTATTATTACTTTTATTATTTACTATTATCATTATAATAATAATAACAAGAATAATAATAATAATTATTATTATGGTTGATTATTATTATTATTATTATTATTATTATTATTATTATTATTATTATTATCATTATCAAATATTATGTATATGGTTCAGTCATTATCATGTTATTGTTATATTATTATTATTAATATACATCATTATTGTATTGTTATCTTTATTATTATTATTACTATTACTGTTATTATAATTTCTAATTAGCATTAACAATAATAATAATGATATTAATAACAATATCATTATTATTGTTATCATCATTATTATTGAATATTATCATTATTATTAATCAGCATTATTTTTATTATCATCACCATCATCGGCATTACTTACTACACTACTACTATTATTATTATCATTATATTATTATTATTATTATCATCTATTATATAATTATCATTATTATTATTATTATTATTATTATTATTATGTATTAATCTTATTGTTATTATTATTATTTACTATCATGATTATCATTATTTCTATTATTGATGTTGTTGCATTTATTGTTATTATCATTATTATGATTATGTTATTAATAATTTTTTTATTGATAATGTTGTTTGATCATCACTGATTATCATTATTGTTGTTGTTGCTGTTAGCGCTGATGATACCATATTATCATCATGTATCGCAATATTCATTCCATAATTATTGTAAATCTTTATCATTGTGCATCACACTCCATGCATTAGCAATTGTATTTTTCTATTACTATTTTCCTTTTCTTATATTATTATCTTTATCATCATAATTAATCCTTATCATTGACGTTGTTAGCATGTAGTAGTAGTAGTATCATTGACGTTATTATCATTATTATCATTATCATTATTGTTATTATTATTGTTATTATCATTATTATTATCATTGTTATTATTGTTATCGTTATTGTTATTATCTTTATCATAATCATAACCATGGTCATGATCATTGACATGTTTTATTATTATTACTATTGTTACACTCATAACCTTACGTTTCATCATATTATTCATTATGACTATATTATTAACATGTCATCATGATTACTATTGAATGATATTATTATTGTTTATTATCAATTATTATCATTTTTATTAACATTATCATATTCCTCCTTATTCAAGTTATGATTCTAATTATATTGATTATCATTTTAATAGTTATCATTATCATTGTTTCTATTATCATTATCATTATTATTGTTATCATTATTGTTGTTATGATTATTATTATAGATATTTTCATTATCATTATCATTATTATCATTACTATTATAACTACTACTGATACTACTATTTTAATCATCATTATAATCGCCATCATTACTATCACTATCATTATCATTTTGGTAACATTTGTATCATTGTTGATGACAATAATATTGTAACGATATTGTAAGTGATATTAACAATAACAATAATGATTAAGAAAACAACAACAACTACAATAATGAAAATAGTAATAATATAATATAATAAATATAATAATATAATAATGATAATAAAATAATAATAATAATATAATAATATAATAATGATAATAATAATAATAATAATAATAATAATAATAATAATAATAATAATAATAATAATAATAATAATAATAATAA
>NW_020868992.1:19520-32020 GCF_003789085.1 Penaeus vannamei | reverse complement strand
AAACTTTTCTATATTTTGTTTATAACACTTTCTGATAAATACTACATTTTTCTTGAAATTTCAGTGTCAGATTTTCATTCATTATTAATATTTCGTTGGCATTTTTTTTGTCATTATTATTTTTTCTTTTTTTTTTTCTTTCGGATATTGTATCCTAAACACGAACTTCAGAACCATAATATCATTCAATATTAATAAAATCTTTGATAAACCTCAAATATATCCTTCTTATTTATTTTTTTTTTTTTTTTTTTGCAATTTATTTCAGAATATTTCTTAATCTTAAAATGCATTTTTACGTAATCCAGAAAATACAAACGTAATGTAATTATTATTTTAACCGAATCTCTCCTCCGTTTTTGCACAAGATTATAATAAGTAACATGATAATAATGATTGTAATAATGAGGATTATAGTGACAATAATTATATTTTTAATGATTGCTCTGATAACAGCGACAATCCCCCGCTATCATAATTTATTACTTGAGATTAATTGCTGTCACACGCGACCTCTTGGGACGAGCGGGCCCAGCTATTGTTGTAAGTATTGTTGTGTGTGTCTGTATTTACGTGTGTCTGTGTCTGTGTGTGTAAGTGCTTGCGGGTTTGTTTGTTTGTGTGTGTGTGTGTGTTTGTCCGTGTGTGTGATTGTGTGTTTCGTATGCGTGTGTGTGTGTGTGTGTGTGTGTGTGTGTGTGTGTGTGTGTGTGTGTGTGTGTGTGTGTGTGTGTGGTGTTGTATATATATATATATATATATTATATATATATATATATATATATATATATATATATATATATATATATATATATATATATAGTAGTGTGTGTATGTGTTTGTTTTGTATGTGTGTGTGTGTTTTGTGTATATGTCTGTATGCGTGATTTGTGGGTTTGTTTGTATGTGTGTGTGTGTGATATATGTCTGTGTGTGGCTTTGTGTTTATTTGTATATGTGTGTGTGTTTGTGTTAATATGAGTGTCTGTTTGCATGTATTTCTATTTGCATCCGGGCGTGTGTGTGTGTGTGTGTGTGTCTGTCTGTATGACTATTTACATGTGCTAGAGACGCAATACACTTTAATACTATCAAGATATCTATAATCATGATATCAGAATCCACCATGTTACATTTCCGGTTCATTGTAATAGCCAAGTGTACATAAGATTAATAGTTAAGTACAGAATTAATGGTTTCAATTATCAAGTGAAATGAAATGCAATACGCTACGATATATTGCAATGAACATGCATTATAGCCATGATAAGAGAGGCTCGGGTGTGTACGTTGTCGTTGTGTGCGTGTGTGTGTTGGAGTGGAAGAGGGGGGGGGGGTATTTGTGTGTGCTTAAGTGAGTGTGTGTCAGTGAGTGTCTGTGTGTGTGTGAGTGTGTTTGTATGAGTGGCGTGTGTGTGTGTGGGGGGGGGGGGGGGGGGGTTAAGTGGTGTGTGGGTATGTATGTGTCTGTTTCTTTGTCTGTATATGTTTATATGTGTCTGTATGTTTGTGTTTGCATTCGGCGCTTTTATATATCTATATCTGTCTGTCTCATCCTACACGCGTGTCTATGTACGCGGAAAATAAAATGATAATGCGGATTCTTTTTACCATCAGTCCATTGCAATAAAACAACAGACAAACAAAACAATAATAAAAAAAATACAACACTCAGACATCTATTACACTCACTCCATCTTATCATCAACTCTAAAAAAAACGTATTCACAGCAAATTCAACAGAGAGAAATGAATGAGACTAAAGCTCTATTAATCATAATTACAATGAAATATGGAAGCTGTGTTTGTAAAATAATTTTCCCTTTTTATTCTGAGCTCCGGAATTAAGTACTTCTACTATCATTAACAAATACTTAATTACCTACTGCTGTTTTCATTATCTCAATCCAAGTTTTTTTTTTACTACTGAAATGGTGTATTTATAACGAATTTGATATATATATTTCTCGTATTAGTGTACAGTACGTGCATGTATATCTTCATTTTAATTTACTAATATATAGTTTATTGTTGATTTTGTTAATTCATATTTGATTGTATAGCCTGATGTTTCTGTTTTAATGTTATATAGTGACGTGTAATTTGATGACACTATATATGTTGATGTCAATTTCATATAAGTTTGATTTGGTTTGATTTGTTTGCATATAATTAGCTCTGGCGAATCCTGATGAGAACTCAGAAATTACGAAGACTTTTGATAACTTCCTTATTTTCTTATCAACTTTTTTTTTCTTTGTTTTAACTCATGTTTTCTTTCCCTAACCACAGCTCCTTTCCTAAACCACGTTCCCTCCCACTAGACACGCCCCCTTTCAATAGCCATCCTTCCGCTAGACACGCCCCCTTCCACTAGACACGCCCCCTTCCACTTCCTTTCAATAGCCACACCTCCTTCCACTACCCATTCTTCTTTGACTATTCACGCCTCTTTTGGCTCCTCTAAACCTCCCCTTTTGTCACACTAACCACGGCCTTTTGGGCTCCTCTAACCATTCCCTTTTAGACCACTAACCACGCGCCTTCTAACCCACTAACCACGCTCCTTCTAACCCACTAACCACGCTCCTTCTAACCCACTAACCACGCTCCTTCTAACCCCTAACCACGGCTCCTTCTAACCCACTAACCACGCGCGCTTCTAACCCACTAACCACGCTCCTTCTAACCCACTAACCACGCTCCTTCTAACCCACTAACCACGCTCCTTCTAACCCACTAACCACGCTCCTTCTAACCCACTAACCACGCCCTAACCCACTAACCACGCCCTTCTAACCCACTTCCTTCTAAGCTCCTTCTAACCCACTAACCACGCGCCTTCTAACCCACTAACCACCTCCTTCTAACCCACTAAACCACGCTCCTTCTAACCACTAACCACGCTCCTTCTAACCCACTTCCTTCTGCCTAACTACGCTCTTTCTAACCCACTAAAAACGCTCCTTCTAACCCACTAACCATCCTTCTAAACCTAACCACGCCCTTCTAACCCACTAACCACGCTCCTTTGCCACCCCTAACCACCCTCTGACCCACAACCCCCTCCCCTTTTGCCCTACAAACCACACCCATTTACCTCCACCAACCACTCCCCTCCTGACCCTACTAACGACGCCCTCTTTTGACCCCGCCCGCAGACACCGACGACAGCGACATGGAGGGCAACCTCTCGAACGTGTCCCGCCAGGTCATGAGGCCGCCAGGGTGCTCGGGCAAGGCCAAGCGAGGTCACCTGTGCTTCGACGCCGCTTTCGAAACAGGTGAGTCGGTGGGAATTTATTCAATGAATAAGTGAGTAGATGAATAGAGGAGTTAACAAAGGAATAAAGGAATAGGTAGATATATGAATGAAAGGAATAGATAGAATAGCATAAATGATGAATGAAATAGATAATGATGAAGATAAAGAGTGAGAGAGGCCAAGCGAGGTCACCTGTGCTTCGACGCCGCTTTCGAAACAGGTGAGTCGGTGGTAATAAAATTAGTTAATAAATGAAAAAGAAGAATACGTGGAGATGAATAAAGGAGTTAACAAAGGAATAGATGAATAAGTAGATATATGAATGAATGCAATAGACAGAATAGCATAAATGATGAATAAGATTAATAATGAATGGAATAACATAAAGAATGGGAGAAGCCAAAGGAGGTCACCTGTAGCAATGAATTTAATGAATAAGTGAAAAAGAAGAGTTAGTGAAGAGATGAATAGTAGTAGTAGATATATGAATGAATGAAATAGACAGAATAGAAGAAATGATGAATAAGATAATGAGTGAAATAAGATAAAGAATGAATGAGGTCAGTTGTGCATCTACGCCGCTTTCGGACCAGGTGAGTCGGTGATAATAGAATTAATGAATAAATGAAAAAGAATAACCGAATAGATAAATAAAGGAGTTAACAAAGGAATAAATGAATAAGTAGATATATGAATGAATGGAAGAGACAGAGTATCATAAATGATGAATAAGATTGATAATGAATGGAATAAGATAAAGAATGAGAGAGGTCAAGCGAGGTCACCTATGCTTAAATGCCGCTTTCGAAACAGGTCAGTAGATGGGAATTAATTTAATGAATAAGTGAAGAGAGGAGTAAGTGAATAAATGAATAAATGAATAGAATTGATAAAGGAATAAGCAGATATATAAATGAATGAGAGAGGCCAAGTGAGGTCACCTATGCTTCGGTGGGGAACGAATTTAATGAATAAATGAAAAAGAAGAGTAAGTGAATATGTGAATAAAGGAGTTAACAAAGGAATAGATGAATAAATAGATGTATGAATGAATAGAATAGGCAGAATCGAATAAACAATGAATAAGGTAGATAATATGATAGAATAAGATAAAGAATGGGAGAGGTCAAGCGAGGTCACCTGCGCTTCGACGCCGCTTTCGAAACAGGTGAGCTAATGGGAACTAATTTAATGAATAAGTGAAAAAGAAGAGTAAGTGAATATGTGAATAAAGGGTTGAGTCAATAAAGGCATAAATGAATAAGTAGATATATGAGTGAATGAAACAAACAGAACATAATAAATAATGAATAGAATAGATAATGAATGGAATATAATAAAAAATGAACAAATGAAGAGGTAAGCTCGTGGGGATGAGCGAATGGATAAGCGAAGAAAGGAATATAAGAGTAAGTGAAGACGCGAATAGAGGAATAAAGGAATAAGTAAGTAAAGAAATAAAGGTATAGATTGATGAATATATGGATGGAAAAGATTGCAGAGAAATATATGTTTAAATAACGAAAAAGACTGAATAGAAATAAGTGAAAAAAACGCAAGAAAAATATTCAATGAAAAATAAATGAATTTGTGGGAATGAAACATCTTGATAAAGGAATAGATAGATAGAGGAGTCAGTGAATAGATGGATTTAGAAATAAAGGAATTAAAAAATATATGGATGAATAGGTAAATGAAGAATGAATGAAAATGGAATAAGGTAGAAATGAGAGAGGCCAAGAAAAATATTGTGGAAATTAATAAATAAAGATGATAAGTGGATAAATGTACTAATAATCAAGGAATAAGTTAATAAGAGAATGAATGAATGGATGAATGCGTAAAGGAATAAATGAATAAATGTAAGAATAAATAAATAAATGGATTATTGAATGACATAATACAAGACAAAGAATAAGAGACGCAAAAAAAGGTCAGGATTAAATAAATGGATAAAAACAAATAATGTAATACATAAAGAAAGTAATAAAGGAATGAAATAATGTTCAGAGAGAGAGAGAGAGGTGAGGGGAAAGAAAGAGAGAGAGAGAGTGAGAGAGAGAGAGAGAGAGAGAGAGAGAGAGAGAGAGAGAGAGAGAGAGAGAGAGAGAGAGAGAGAGAGAGAGAGAGAGAGAGAGAGAGAGAGAGAGAGAGAGAGAGAGAGAGAGAGAGAGATAGCAATACTAATAAAACAGTCCGGTGTGTATGAAAATAATACGTTTGTATAAATGAATAAATCAAAATGGCAATGAATAAAGAGCATGTACATATGGACGACTAAGGAGGTAATGGTAGCTAAATATTATAGATTAATAGATTGTTATATAAAAGGACAAAAAACAATTGGATCTAAATGTGAAGGGATAACAGATTATATATAAAAAAATGATAATCAAGAGAGAGAGAGAAAAAAAAAAGATCGAGGATAATGATTATGATGATTACTTATATAAATAGATATAATCATGAATAAACGGAGAGATGATGATTCTAATCACAATTACTATGAAGATGTATGAGTAGATAAATTACACTTATTATGAATGAGTAGATTCATTAGTGCACTCATTAGTTCATTAGTCAGATAGGGTTGAACATACCAATTACTGAACGTAGAACAGGTGTAGAGATGGTAATGGATAATGATAATTGAACAATTATATATAAATTAACAAAAATATCAACAATAAACTATATATTAGTTAATTGAAATGAAGATTTACATGCAGATACTGTACATTGATATGATAAATATTTGTATCAAATTCGTTTAATACGTATTTCAGTATAAAAAAAAAAAAAAATGGAATGAGGTGAGAGGTTTTTGAAAGAATAAATGATAATGAATGATTGTAGGAATTGTTGAATAATGCCGCGACGTGAGATGATTCATTCATTGGCCATGTCATTTCGATAAGTCTTTAATTGAAGTGTAATGCACACGTGATTCTAATCAATGTGCAATATCGAATGCCCGGTTTATATCTTGAAATAGCTTGTGGCATTACTTGTAATAATAAAAAAAAAACTTTATTTATCACTATGAAAAAATATATCTTATATCTTGAAATAGCTTGTGGCATTACTTGTAAAAAAAATAATAAAAAAAAAATAAAAAATAAAAACTTTATTTATCACTATGAATTTTATTATGAATACTTGAGTGACATGATAAGTAAACGAAATGTAAATATCAATAAAAAATTTAAAGAAATGTGAAGAGAGAATGATAATGGAAATAGCACACACACACATACTATGGATATGTGCTTGTGTGTGTGCTGTGTGTGTGTGTGTGTGTGTGTGTGTGTGTGTGTGTGTGTGTGTGTGTGTGTGTGTGTGTGTGTGTGTGTGTGTGTGTTGTGTGTGTGTGTGTGTGTGTGTGTGTGTGTGTGTGTGTGTGATGTGTATGTGTGAATATATCCATGTATTCATATATGTACACACACGTACACGAACTCATACAGGAACTCGTAGAAGTGAATAGAGGTTTGATTGTAGTTTAATCGAATAGAAATGGGAAGATGAAGGTGTGTTTATTGCACTGACTTTGGTTTATTCTGGTTTATGTTGGTTTATATTGGTTCATATTAGTTTATATTGATTTACATTGGTTTATATTATTTCGCGTTAATTTGCTTTGGTTCATATTGGTTCATATTGATTTATATCTGTTCAGTCTGGTTTATATTGATTTATTTGTTATTATATTGTTTATATTTAGGTTTATATTATTTTAATTGTTTTATATTGGTTTATATTTTTCATTGTTTATATTTTATTTATATTTGGTTCATATTGTTTATTGATTTATATTTGTTTATTTTATATTGATTTATATTGTTTATATTGGTTTATATGGTTCATTTGGTTTATATTGATTTATATTTGTTCATTCTGGTTTATATTGATTTATATTTGTTCAATCTGGTTTATATTGATTTATATTTGTTCTGGTTTATATTGATTTATATTTGTTCAATTTTTATTATTTGAGAATTTGGTTTATATTGTTTTATTTGTTCAATCTAGTTTATATTGATTTGTATTTGTTCAATTTGGTTTATATTGATTTATATTTGTTCAATCTAGTTTATATTGATTTGTATTTGTTCAATTTGGTTTATATTTATTTGTTTATTCTGGTTTATATTGATTTATGTCTGCTCCGTCTGGTTTATATTGATTTATATTTGTTCAATCTGGTTTATGTTGATTTATATTTGTTCAGTATGGTTTATATTGATTTAGTTATGTTTATATTGATTTATATTTGTTCAATCTGGTTTATATTGATTTATATATTTTCAATCTGGTTTATGTTGATTTATATTTGTTCAATCTGTTTATATGATTTATACTGATTTATATTTGTTCAATCTGGTTTATCTTCATTTATATTTGTTTAATCTAGTTTATATTGATTTATATTTGTTCAATTTGGTTTATATTGATTTATATTTGTTTAATCTAGTTTATATTGATTTGTATAGTCAATCTGTTTATATTGATTTATATTTGTTCAGTCTAGTTAATATTAATTTATATTAGTTAAGATCAGTCGGAGCGTTGGAACAGCTAGCCACTTTACGAAAATCTTATGTCGAGTGAAATTAACTTTTGTACAAAAAATTGGTCAAAATATTAGTTTTACTGTTCAAGGAGAGAATATATGAAAGGAATGGAATAGATAGATAGACAGATAGATAGACAAATAGTTTGACAGATAGAAAAATAGATAGAGAAGAATTAGACGAATCAAGTAGAGGGATAATAGAGACAGAAACGAAAGACAAGCGAATGGCAAGCAATGAAAGGGAATGATATTGATGATGATGATAATGATAATAATAGTAATAAGAACAACGATAACAACAACAACAACAACAATAATAATGATAATAATATTAATAATAATAATAATAATAATAATAACAATGATAATGATAATAATAATATTAATAATAATAATAATGATAATGATAAATGATAATAATAAATGATAATATGATAATGATAATGATAATAACAATAATAATAATAATAATAATAATAATAATAATAATAATAATAATAATAATAATGATAATAACAATGATAATAATAGTAATAATGATAATAATGATAATAATAATAATAATAATAATAATAATAACAGAATAACCTGAGAAGGAGAAAATAAGCAGAATAACTATAATCGAAAAAGACTCTCATCCTCAACTTACGAAGGAGGAGATAGGCGAAAAAAGGAGAATAAAGGTAAGAAGAAGCAAAAAAAAGACAAAGATCAGGGGAAAGGACGGAATCAACGATCGGGGAAATAAAAGAGGGAATGGAGATAGTGTGGTAATGATTGTAATTAGGAAGACAATCACTTCAAATTAATTTTTTTTATTATCTTTTTCTTTGACTATTTCCTTTTTCTCTCCCAATTTCCCCTTTTTATCTCTCGTTCTCATGTTCTTTTTACTGTTTGTTGTCTTTCTCTCCTTCTCTCTTCTTTATTTTCTATTTTTTGCTTTTATTCCTCTCTCCTCTCTTTTTTATTCTCCTCACTTATTATTCTTATTTCTCTCTTTGTTTTTATTCTTCTCTTCTTTTTTATTTTTTTCTCCCCCCTTCTGCCTTTTTATCCCTTTCCCTCTCCTTTTTCTCTCTCTCTTGTTTTTATTCCTCTCTTTAATCTATTCTCCTTTTCTCTCCTTCTATCTTTTTATTCCTCTCTCTCTTGTTGTTATTTTTTCTCCTCTCTTTTCATTCCTCTCTATCTTTGTTCATTCTATCTCCTTCTCCCTCTCCTTATATTTCCCCTTTTTTATTGGTTTTCTCTCCCTCTCTCTTTTTATTCCTCTCTTTCGTTTCATTTTTTCTCTTCTTTCATTCCTATTTATTCGCCTCCTTCTTTATTATTTTTTTTCTATTTCTACTCCTCTTTTTCTAATTCATTCTTTTTCTTCTTCTTTAATTTATCTTTCTGTCTTTTCATTCTTCTACCTTTCCTTTACTCCTTTTGTTTCTCGTTTTCTCCTCTTCTTCTTTTCCTCCATCACTCTTCTCCATCCTCCTTTCCTTCTTCCATGTCATTACTCTGTCTCTACTTATTCATTGTCCCATTCTCTATCATTATTTTCTTTTGTTCATTTTCTTTCCTTTTCTCTTTTCCTTCCTCTTTTTTTACGTTAGTCATTTTCCCACATTATCTTATTTATTTTTATTCCTGTAAAAAGAAGAAAGGAAAAGAAGAGAAAAAAAAAGATTAATGAAAATGGTAAACGAATGTACTGTCACACACACACAAAGAAAACGATTTTTTATGATTTAAGTAAAAAAAAATAAAAAAAGGGAGAGTGAGAGAGAGAGAGTGAGAGAGAGAGAGAGAGAGAGAGAGAGAGAGAGAGAGAGAGAGAGAGAGAGTGAGAGAGAGAGAGAGAGAGAGAGAGAGAGAGAGAGAGAGAGAGAGAGAGAGAGAGAGAGAGACGAGAGAGAGAGAGAGAAGAGAGAGAGATTAATGGAGATCTAGGAGAGACATGAGATAAGTAGACTTGGTAAAAAACAGAGGATGCAAAAAATGAATTAAATTGAGGGAGAAGGTAGAAGAGAGGGAGAGAGAGAGAGAGAGAGAGAGAGAGGAGGAGAGAGAGAGAGAGAGAGAGAGAGAGAGAGAGAGAGAGAGAGAGAGAGAGAGAGAGAGAGAGAGAGAGAGAGAGAGAGAGAGAGAGAGAGAGAGAGAGAGAGAGAGAGAGAGAAACGGAGCAAACAGAGACACTGAAATGGGTGAGAGAAAGAGCAGGAAAAGAGAAGAAGAAGAAAAAGAAAGTAACAAGAAAAGAGGAAGAAGGAGCAAGAAACAGAAACAAAAGAAAATGAAGACAAAAAATGAAACAAGTAAAAGAAAGAGAAACAGAAAGGAAAAAAATGCAAAACAAACGCCGATCGAGAAGCGAAAGGTGGAAACAAACAAACTTTCTCTCTCTGTCTTTCTTTCTTTCAGCTTTATTCTCTCTCCTTCCCTCTTCTCTCTCTCTCTCTCTCTCTCTCTCTCCTCTTTCTTTCTCTTTCTTCCTCCCCCCTCTCCTCCCCCTGCGTGCAAGCTCTCTCTCTTTCTGTCTCTCTCTCTCTCTCTCATTCTTATTCTCCTTCTCCTTCTCACTTCTATCTTTCCCTCTCCCTTTTTTGCTCCTACTCTCCCTCTCCCTCTCTCTCCCCCTCTCTCCCTCTCTCTCCTCTCTCTCTCTCTCCCTCTCCCTCTCTCTCCATCTCCCCCTCTATCCTCCCTCTTTCTCCCTCTCCGTCTCTCTCCTCTCTCCCCTCTCCCTCTCTCTATCCCTCCCTCTCCTCTCCCTCTCCTCTCCTCTCCCTCTCCCTCTCTCTCCCTCTCCCTCTCCTCTCTCCCTCTCCCTATCCCTCCCTCTCCCTCTCTCTCCCTCTTCCCTCTCTCTCCAACCTTCAAGATTAGACTAGTTCCACTTAATTACGGGGTGGAGAGCTGAAGTGCGAATAAAGGCGGGTGAATGAAGCAGGGCGTATCTCTGGGCGTGTGGGCGGGGTGGGCGGGAGGGGAAGGAGGGGGGGGGGAGGGAGAGGGAGAAAAGGAGAAGAAAAAGAAGAAAAAAAAATGAAATATTAAATTTAGTTTATGGAGATTGGAGCAAGGAGTTTACGTCGCTGTTTCCACGAGGAGATTGAGTCATCTTCTGTCTT
The DNA here is from genome assembly GCF_003789085.1 of Penaeus vannamei. Classification (NCBI taxonomy): domain Eukaryota; kingdom Metazoa; phylum Arthropoda; class Malacostraca; order Decapoda; family Penaeidae; genus Penaeus; species Penaeus vannamei. Next base: position 21,054 of record NW_020868992.1, on the reverse strand, counting down.
CATGTTGGAGTGAGAAAGATTTTTTTTTTCTTGAGGGGGCGGGGGGGGGGGGTAATGGAGGAGGGGGCTTTTTTCTTTTATTTTGTCTCTTTATTTTTTTTTGTTTTTTTTTTATGCTTTATATTTTATGCCTTATTTCTTTTTTTGTTTTTTTATGCCTTATTTCTTTTTTTCATTATTGTTATTATCGTTATTTTCTTCATTATCATTTTTTTTCAATTTTTAAACAAATGTTGATTTAGCTACTTTTTTTTCCTTATTCTCAAGGATGGATTCTCTCTTCCGAAAGAAACATTTCTCGTGAGGAAAGAGTGCCTTAAGGAAGAATGATCTCGGCTGGAATTAGGTCTATGGACGCTGGAAAAGAATATATTTAAGTAGATGTGCATTTGAAGAGAGAAAGAGAGAGGGGGGGGAGGAGGGGAGGGAGGGAGGGAGGGAGGGAGGGAGGGGGGGAGGGAGGAGGGGGGGAGGAGGAGGAGGGAGAGAGAGAGGGAGGGAGAGAGGCGAGAGAGAGAGAGAGAGAGAGAGAGAGAGAGAGAGAGAGAGAAGAAAGAGAGAGAGAGAGAAAAGAAAGGGAGAGAGGGGAGATAAAGAGGGAGAGAGAGAGAGGAAAGTATGAAAACCACATAGCGGAGTTTTTTTTTTTTTTTTCTTTGTGATAATCATTCTTTTCTCTCTCTTTTTCTAACTCTCTGTCTCTGTCTATCTATCTATTCATCTCTCTTTCCTGCCCTTCCTCTATCAATCCTCCCTCTGTCTTTGCTGTCCCCCTCCCTCCTTCCTATCCTTCATCTCTCCTCCTTCTCTCTCTCTCTCTCTCTCTATCTCTCCCTCCCTCCCTCCCTCCTCTCCTCCCTCTTCTTATCGCTCCCTCTCTATCCCTCCCTCCTTCCTTCCCTCCCTATCTCGCTCTCTATCCCTCTCCCCCTCCCTCTCCCTCTCCTCTCCCTCCCCCCTCTATCCCTCTCTCCCTCCCTCTCCCTTTCCCTCTCTCATCCCTCTCGGAATTATACGACCGCCGGCCCTCAAAGCCACGCTCTCTCTGCCTCTTCCTAAAGGACGGCTTCAAGTGGCGAGAGGGAACGACGTGTCCTTCTGAAGGATTAAGCAGCTCTTATGTTCCTTCTTTCCCCTAAACATATTTTCTGTCGGGGAAGCGGTGTTGCCAAATCTCTGGCCGGGCGGGAGGGGGTTACGCGCGGGCTAATGTTTATTCGTATAATTGTCATCCATTTTATCGGTATCATATTATCAAATTACTGTTAACTGTTGTTGCTGGATATTGTTACATGAAACTGATATCATTATCATTATTATTATTAGCACTGTTATTGTTATCATCATAATTGTTACCAATATTATTATTGTTATCATTGTTATAATTATTATCATTCCCATTATAATAATTATCATTATTCTTACTATTCTATTATTATACTCATCATCATCATTTATTCTATGTTTTTATTATTGCATCATCATCATATCATCATTTATATAATAATAAAAAAGTATATGGATAATAATAAAA
>NW_020868991.1:159860-169724 GCF_003789085.1 Penaeus vannamei | reverse complement strand
AGGAAAGCTGATTAAGGGGAAAGGTTGCCATAAAAAAGGGAAAAAAAATATGTAAGCAGAATAGGGCGTAATCGTTCTGAGGTATTCTTTTGCTGTGTCTGATTGTATTTCTAAGGTCCGTCGGTTCTTCTGGGCCGCTTGTGTTCTCTCTTCTTCTTATTTCTCTTTGTTCGTTCTTATTCCGTTCTAAGGGCTGAACTTTCGCACAGATTTGCGCGCGCTTGTATGAATGTCTTTAGAGCTGTGTCTGGTCCTCTATGATTCGTTGTTGTTGTTGTCGTCTTTGTCTTGTTTGCCGTGGTTTCCCACCTTCATGCATTCGTTTAGCGTTCATCTTTCTAATGGGGTTTTTTAGTCTCCTGAGTGCAAGGTTTTGGGTTTATTAAACGTGTTCCTCCGTCTTTTTCTTGATCTCGGTATGTATTTCGGTTGGTTCGTCTGAGTTTGTATGATGCTTTTCTTTTGCCCTTCGTCCATTCTCATTCTTCTTCTATTCCTTCGTTTTATTCTGCCTTTCCGAATTCATGTATTACTTTTCCTCCTCTCTTTGTCTTTATATTCGTTGGTTTTCTCATCTTTCTTTCTCCTTTCCCTTCTCATTCTTCTTCTTCTATTCCCTATTCCTTCCTTTTTATTCTCCTACCAATTCATTCATCACCTTTCTCCTCATTTCTGTCTTTTTAATCATCCCATTATCCTATCCACTCTTTTTTATCATATTAAGCGTGTCCCCTTCGCCCCTTCATCTCTTCATCTGCCTTAGAGTGATATAATTACTTGCCATGTTGCACTTCCTCATTTGCAATTTGCTCCTCTTTCCCTTCTCATCTAAGCTTCAGTCGGATATATTTTTCATTCTCATTATTATTCTTTTTTTTCTCATTATTCTCATTATTTTTCATATTTCTCGTTCATTGTTATTCTCAATATTTTTGTTAGTCTCATTATAATTGTTAGTCTCTTTATTATCATTATCATCTAGGTTTTAGTCTGATATGTTCTTATTCTCATTATCATTGCCATTCTCATTATTGTTATTATTCTCATTATTATTATTATATTCTATGTTTAAGTGTCAGATTATTCTAGATCCTCTGCTTTTCTTTGTTAAATGGGGTGAACAGGGAGACCTGGAGAGGGCAAGGAGGGAGAGGAAGCAGAGAGGGAGGAGTGATAGACAGGAGCGAGATTAGAGGAGGCACGGGAAAGTGGCAGAGCGCAAGAATTTTCGGGAGAGCGAAAAGGTGTCGAATTGAGGGGAGAGCGGGAACAGGAGGTAAAGGGGAAAGGGGGATAAGGGGACAAGAGGGGAGGAGGGGCATGAGAAGTAGTTCAACGTACTCAAGTTTATCGATCGAGATAGTAGGGATGCGCACACGTTTGAGGACTTGGAGACGGACTACCAGTAGCGAAGGGGGGAGGACGAGAGAGTAGAGATGAGAGACTGAGGATGAGAGATTGTAGAAGATGCATAATAGTCCCCTCTACGAGAGGATGATTGAGAGAGAGAGAGAGAGTAGAAAGAACACGAGCGAGACAAAAGAAGAAATAGAAAGACACACAGAGAAACAAACAAGCTATAAAAAACACAACACACCTAAACACTCAGTAACAAAAAAGCAAAAAAAAAAAAAACAAGAAAGAGAGAGAGATCAGAAAACAAAAAGTGCCAAACGACCAATTCCTGCCCCTGTCCACCCTCATCCACCCCCATTCACCCCCTGCCTGACGCTCCCTACTTCCGCGTCCTCAGTGCTTCCTCTATATTAGTTTGCCTCAATAGTTGCCAACAATTTTTAAATTTTTCCAGTTCTCCCCGCAGTCTATCCTTTCACACCTGCTAGATTGCATCTGCTGGAACGCCTCTCATGCCTATGTGTCCTCTACTTCTTATGAATTCCCGCCTCATTTTCTTGCATTATTTAAGGAGCGGCGGGAGGTCTTATAAGGTGGAGGGGCAGATCGGGGAGCGGGTTTTCTTATGATGGCTGGAGGGACTTTACTTAAACAGGTTATTCTCCGTGGGCGCATCCTGCGCGAGAGGGGGCTCACTCGGGTGCTCGCTTCCTCGGATGCTGGGTCTCCGAGGGGGACTGAAGAGTGAGCGGCAAGGAGGGAGCGCGCTCCTATTCTCGCTGGTCTTGGTCGATGTGCTCGTCTTTCTGGTGTGGAGTTCTAATTTTCGCTCAGTCTCTCGTCGGCTATGTTCTGATTCGTTCCTACGTTGCTTACTATGCTGCCTTTCATTTACTATCTATCTCTTTACATGATTGCTCTACGTTTATGTGCTGCACTCAACCTCCACCATGCGTCCCCCGTCCTCTCTCTTTCCTCCGCTTCTCTTTTCTCTCTCCTCTTCCCTTCCGCTTCACCCTTCTCTCCCTTTCTTCACTCTCCCTGCTTCTCTCGGTCATTTACCTTGCTCCCCTTCTTCTGCTCTTAGTACTACGCTATTCGATGGGGTCACGTTGGGATACGGTCTCTTGCTCAGTTGCCGTTCTGGTGGGCATTACTATCAAGCCTAATCCTCGTACCCACTGTCGGCCTGCCGTGCTTTACTCATTTTTGGCTCCCTCCTTTTTCCCTTTCCTTTACTCCCGCCTCTTTCACTTCATGTCCCCCTCCCGTTTCCCTACCCTTTCACGTCTCCCATCCCTCCCTTTCTCCTATTCTCTTTTCTCTCCTCTCCTCTCCTCCTCTCTTCTCTCTCTCTTCCACACAAAAGCGGGACGAGAATAATTATTGGAAGATTTTACATAAAAATACAATAACAGGGGTAATTCCTATGAATTTAATCTCCAATATGGTTTAATCCAAAGAGGATAGAGAAATTTTATCAAATGTGTAATTGGATTCACGGCCGGAGCCTGTAATTACACTACACATAGAAAGAGAAAAATAGAGAATGAGAAAGAGAGATGGAGAAACGAGAAGTAACAGATAGATAGACAGAGACAGAAAGAGACAGATAGACAGATATATAGAGAGAGATTGGCAGAAGATAAATAAATAAATAGTTAGACAGCTAGACACACACAGATTCATGGCAGACAGAGAGACAGATATATAACAGATAGACAGAAAGAAAGAGGAAGAGAGAGAGAAAAGAGAGAGATAGTGAATGAGTGAGTGAAAAAGAGGAGAGGGAGAGAGGGAGGTGGAGGGAGAGAGGAAAGGATAGATAGATAGAGAGAGAGTGAGTTAGAGAGGAGAGAGGAGAGAGCGAGAATGTGAGATTGAGAGTAAGAGAAGAAGAGAGAGAGAGAGTAAGAGAGAACAAGAGAGAGTGAATGAATGAGTTAAAGAGAGATAACGAGAGAGAGAGAGAGAATAGGCGATAATAGCCATTAATATTCCCAAAGTGCCCCTGCGACGCGTGAAATATTAGGAACAAATTTAACGTTTAAAATAGATTCCCCTCTAATTCTAAATGTACTCGCCATCTGCGCCTTTGAATCAAAAGAATTTTTCTTGGTTTAATAAGATCTAATAAAGGCCCCTGCCGAACCTGGCTCACCTGCAGTGGGAGACGTTTATCAAAATTTGAATAATTTAATTTCTTATTCACCTGCACAATGGAGAGGCGCGATCAATCCTGGGGAACGATTATCTTTTGTCGTCGCTGTTTATTTATTCTCCTGTCTCTGCCTTTTCCTTCTTTTTTTATTGTTTGTTTCTTGTTCTTTCCTTCACTTTTTCTTTTATCCTTTTCTCCGTATTCTGCTATGCTTTTACTGTCTGTTCCTATAATTCTCTCTCTTTCGTTTTTCCATTTCCATTTTCTCCTTTTTACTTTTTTTTCTCTCATCCTTTACCTTCAAGTCATTCATTTTCCTCTTCTCAAATTTCCCCTGCTCTCTCTCTCTCCTCTCCTCCTCTTTCTTATTTCTCGTCCGCACACAGCGGAATATTTAGGGCCTCTTCCTAATATCACCACCCACTAATACTGTTTCCTACCACAACTTCATCCGCCTCCTACATCCACTTCTATATCCCACCCTCCCTTCCCTTCTGCGACAAATACACTCACTACCCAATGAAAGATAACAGAAACGTAATAAATTGCCCGCCCAGATACAAATATTCTCGAAGCTCCATCATAGAAGGGCGCGACATAGGGTGCGAAACGGAGAAGGGGTGGTGAAGGCAGGGCAGAGGATAAAGGGTGGAACGGGATCGCAAGACCCGGCGAAAGGGAAAGGGGGTGAAGAGGGAAGCAGGAAAGTGGGCGAGCCTACTACAATGTGGGGAAGAACGCAGAATCGCGGGTCAATGGCCGGAGCGACAGCGAGATCAGCAGGTTGCGCTCCGTTATATGCACTGCTTCCATGAGATCTTATCAATTAGGATTATCAGTGAAGAGCGGACCCGTATCTCTGCCGAGGCGTCTAGAATAATATTTGGCGCGTAACATCGAGCAGTATTATATTATCAACGCAGGACACGCACACTGGGCACAACCTTGGATCAGGAACTAACCCCTCGGTATGTCTGACTGCTGACGCCTCCATATACTAGGAGATGACTAGAACGGTAATGCTTATAGTTAGTGGAAGGCGTACCGAGGACCCATACTAGAAGCATAGAAGAGACGCGATATCAGCTGTAATAAACGCGCAGTATGTGTTTCTAGCAATAAATACCTAGTTACATAATGACTACTACAACACACAGCGCACAATCATCACGACACGCCAGACACATGTAGTTTCAAATCACCGCAAAGCGAACCAACACGCTGCCGATTACCTCTACATCACAACACGTATCCATGTATTAACCACACACCTACCTCACACCCAGCACTGGCCTGACCCCCCCCCATCCAAACGCACCACAGTACACACACCCAAACCTAACATCATAGAGATAAACTTCACTCCTACAACCAAAACACTCATACACCACATCCCGAACCAGTCTACATCCCCACACAGGCCCTACCAGCCAGTATCATCACACCGAAAGCATGCAGCCATGCTTACCCCCACAGTCAACACCACCACATCAGCACAACAACCTCAACACAGCACACAGACCATGCACACATCCATACTCACACACCACACACACCGCTTACAGCCACTACATTCCGCTCAGCAACTACCTCGAACCAACCACTCCGGACAACACCGTGCAACCAACCCACACCACACTCACAACACCACGCACAATTATCATCTCAGATTTGGCAAAACCTTCTTAAAAGTTCCTTAATCCATTGCGTGTGATGTTCTGCGAGCAGTTTTCACTCAAACCATCTTGTAAGCAATATCCATAAAACCTCCCGTTCTAGTCGATAAATATTCACGTCTTCACCCCCCGATTTCCCACGTACGTCTGGTGAGCTCAAGCATCTGAGCGAAGAGGCAGAGGATAGGCGGGGTTCTGGTCCCTTCGCACAGCAACCACGGATCAACTGCACCCTATCTTACCCTTACGAAGAGATTCGAGCCATTAGCTCCTTGCGTCTTGCTGGCTCTGCAAGCCGACCTGCGGTGCCGAACCGGCGCAGAGGGCGAGTACTGGTGAGGGACTCTGCAGCATAAATAAGATAAGGGTGGCGGCGACTGGTAAAATGGCGTGCGGACACGCATTTACGCGAAGGGTGGGATAGGGCGTCAGTAGGGAGAGGGAAAGACAGAGCTAGGGAGTTCCGATGCGATGGGCGTGTGGCCCGGCAGGTAACGTGACGGACAGACGGAGCGGGGCATACGACGAGGAGATGGCCGAATCGAGGAGTTAACGGTCCATTGGGTCAGCGGAACTGGTGCGCTCAGCCGCGAGGTGTGGACGGCGAGCCGAGGATGGAAAGAGAGAGTCTTATGTGAGGAGCAGGTACAATCGCCTGAGGGTACTAGGGCGTATCGTGCGACCCCAGCCGAGCGACGGGCTGAGGTTAGGAAAGACTCGGGGGAAGAGAATGAAGATGGAGTGAATGGTACACAAAGAAAGGGCAAGGGGGAAGAAGAGAGAGGGAAGAAGGCAGAGAGAGAAGAAGAAAATTAGGTTAAAGAGGAAAGAGAAAAAAAGAAAAAAAATGCGTAGAAGAGAGAAGAGAAGAAAAAGACGAAAGAGTGAAAAAGGCCAAAAAAAAAAAAAAAAAAAAAAAAAAAAAACAAAGGAGGAGAGACAGCAGAGACGAGCGAAAACGGAAGAATAGCGCGAAACGAATTAAGGGAATGAGAAAATGATATATATTTACGAATCTTATTGCAAAAGTTAAGAGATAAGAAACTCTATCACATACATAAATACCAAACTTTGACATCCATCCTAACTTACACACCAATTTCAATCAACTTTAAGATACTACGAAGATACACAAAGGAAAACGTAAACATCAAAGGGTTATGTAACAAAAACAAACATGATAAAATTAACGATAACACAACAAACTAAAAAAAAAAAAAAAAAAAAAAAAAAATACTGACTAACACATTACACAAAATATGACAAAATGAAATGATATTTACGATAACACAGTACATAACCAAATGAAATTTATCACTAGCAATTACGAAATGAATAAAGCATAGAAAAAATGAAGCAATAATTCACAAAACAACAAAATATAAGAATGACTCTCAAATTACAAAATATAACAAAATGAAATAAAACCTCACGGACGCCATAAATGAAACACAAAAAAAGAACAAACAAATCACTCACAAAAAGAAAAATAGGACAAAGCATAATGATTACTCACGAAACCCTTAAAAAAAAAAAAAAAAAAAAAAAAAAAAAACGGCAAAATGGTATGATGGAATGCGATATACNCTATTCACGCTGCTTCGTGCTCTGTTGCCAGTTTCCGAGGTTGTTGCCATATGAGCGAAAGTGACGACGAAACGAAAGTGACTCTATGACGCTGTTTCACGAAGCGCAAAGATATTCCAGTCGATTAAAGAGATAACATTTCGATAAGGAAAACTGCGCGACGCGCACATAAGTCATTGTTGTTTTGAATGTAGAAAAAATAATATTATTGAGAAAAGATGACGACAAAGTTCATTGTATTTAAATGTAGAGAAATAGAATATATAGAAGAGCAGAGATAATAACATAATCCATTGTATATAAATGTAGAGAAAAATGAGAATAAAATAAAGAAGAGATAACAAAAACGAGATACGTAATACTGTAGAAAGATCTAAAGGAGTGATTTACATCTCTTTGTGAAGATTTTTTGAAGATATTCTCCTCCTCTTGACCTGTAACGGAAGTAAAATCCATTTGATAAAAAGAATGAAAGATACGAATATAGCTTCCAGACCAAGAGTCACGTGACCCGACACAAAAGTCGTCACACGCTGATTGTGGTGGCATCCCCCCTCCCCCCCTGTCACGCCGAGGCACTTTCCCTTGTATGTCAACAGCTAGTGGGTGCGTGCGTGCGGGCGTGTGCGTTTTGTGTGTTGCTGTATGGGGAAGGTGTGTGTGTGTGTGTGTGTGTGTGTGTGTGTGTGTGTGTGTGTGTGTGTGTGTGTGGGTGGGTGGGTGGGGTGGGTGGTGTGGGTGTGTGTGGTGTGTGTGTGTGTGTGTCGAGAGAGAGAGAGAGAGAGAGAGAGAGAGAGAGAGAGAGAGAGAGAGAGAGAGAGAGAGAGAGAGAGAGAGAGAGAGAGAGAGAGAGAGAGAAAGAGAGAGAGAGAGAGAGAGCCTGAGTGAGTGAGTGACTCACTCTTATGTCTGTGATCTCAATTCTTGTTGCTTGAAAGTTGTGTTTCTCTCTGTGCTTCACCCTCGCTCTTGCACACGTGGAGGGCTTCGTGTCCTTGATCAGGTCCAACTACACGCACATCTCTCTCTCTCTCTCTCTCTCTCTCTCTCTCTCTCTCTCTCTCTCTCTCTCTCTCTCTCTCTCTCTCTCTCTCTCTCTCTCTCTCTCTCTCTCTCTTCTCTCTCTCTCTCTCTCTCTCTCTCTCTCTCTCTCTCTCTCTCTCTCTCTCTCTCTCTCTCTCTCTCTCTCGCTCTCTCTCGCTCTCTCTATCGACACACACACACACACACACACACACACCACACACACACACACACACCACACACACACACACACACAACACATACACACCACACACACACACACACACACACACACACACACACACACACACACACACACACACACACACACACAACACACACACACACACACACACACACACACACACACATCCCCGACGTGCGCGCGCGTGTGGTCCGCCTCATTCCCTCCTCCGACTGTGTATGGGCGGAAGTTCAGTCTTACAGCGCGTCCTGTTCATGGTCTCCCTGGCGTTACGGTGGTTATGGGCGCGGGCGTAGGGGGAGGGGTAGGGTGCTGTAGGGGTGGGGGTGAGTGTGGGGTAAACGTTGTAGGGATGGGGTAGGGGGATAGGGGGTAGCCCGGTGGTCTCTCCTGGTCTACACTTTCTTCCTGTTTTTAGTCTTTCCCTTTTGCCTTGTTCGGAATTTTTAATGTTTCTTATGTTATTTTTTTAACTTGATGTGTGAAGGCCGGCAAAAACACTCTCTCTCTCTCTCTCTCTCTCTTTCACACACACGCACGTAAACATTCCTCCTCCCTTACAGTGCCATCTGTCTCTGGCACTCTCCAGCGGCATGGCATTTGCACATAATGGCCGTGCCTAGCGAAGGGGCCAGCCAGATGGTGCCACAATACAGCACAAACAATACCTCGCGGCGAGTCTGGCCACGGTGGCACTCCTGCCCGCTCGCTACGTGCCTCCGCATCAGTGCCTGAACCGCGGCGAGGCACTGCGGTGAATAAGGTGGGCGTGTTTTTCTCCCTGCCCGCCGCCCGCCGCCCGCCGCCCTCTCGCCCTCTCGCCCGTCGCGGATGCCCAGGCGGATGTCGGGGGTCCTGTGGGCGGGGTTGCGGGCACGTTTGGGGCATCTGGGTTTCCTGTGGGTGTTCTGTTGTTCATTTTTTTGTTTTTAGATAAAGTTAGGGTAATAGAGTTATTTTCCAATTATTTTGCTGTAGGTCTCACTGATATCTTTTAGTGTGCTTTTCATTTGTTGTTTTCACCGTTAGTGATATAATTGTTATTCTAATTCTAATAGCCATCGTCATCTTTGTCGTTATCCCCACACTAATTACAAGAGAGCAATCAGCAGAAAGGAAAACCAGATTTTATGTAGTTAATAGAAATAAGAAATATTCCATAACAGTAGCTGGGCAGGAACCACAGAGGTCAGGGGAGGGAAATGGAGGGGTCTTCCTCCACCTTTTTTCCTTCTCCTTTTCCACTCCCTCCTCTCCTCCTTTTCTACTTCTTCTCCTTCTCCCCCTCCTCTCCCTCTTCCTCCTTGTCCTCCTCCCTCACCGCTTCCTCCTCGTCCTTCTCCTTCTCCCCCTCTTGCTACTTCTTTAGCCTCCTCCTCCTCCTTCTCCTCCTCATCCTCATCCTCACTCTCCTCTGCCCCATCTCTTTATCGTCTTTTAATCCATTCGCTTATCCGACAGTAGGATTAGTGGCTACAATCCTATAGGATATTATCCGCTGAGGTCAGAGGTCAGACAAGAGGTCACGAGAGAGGTCAGGCGATTTAATCATGTATCTTTATTGTTTATTATTATTTAATAACGTGTTTTTTTTTTTTTATTGTTATTATTTAGTAATGTATCTTTGGATATTGTATCTTTTATATAATTTCCGGTCTATAGATTTGAGCGTCGATTCTCATTGGTGAATGGGTGGGACCTGGCATCGCCGAGGGTGGCACCGACTGGCCCTCTGGACTCGCCGGTGACCTGGGCGACGCGGGAGTGGGGGGTTGGGGGGGGGGGGTCAGGGTCATGGCTGCCGCGTCGAAAGTCTGATTTTCACCGGATTCATTTCTCGATTCATTTGTCCTCGT
>NW_020868991.1:144860-154860 GCF_003789085.1 Penaeus vannamei | reverse complement strand
AGTCTTACATACTTCTTTTATTTTTTTGTTATTATTTTCTTGTCTTTTTTTTACGTATCCTATGTAATCTCCCTCATTATGCACGCAATTATCGCATTGGCCTCGTTCCCCAGCGACGGGCGTCCAGTTTCAGCTGCTCGCCGACGTCTGGCTCCCAACTTCTGCAACTTCTCTCGCATCTTGTCCGAGAAACTGGCCTTAATTTGACCCAATTGAACGTGGCTTCTTTTCTGAATTCACTTTGGAGAGGCAAAAAAATATAAACAAGATCGCGCTTCTAAGGTTGCTTGGAGATCTGATGAGGAAAAAAGGGTTTTCTGCCTTGGTTTCTCGCGTCAGTCCACCTCGGAGGACGGCGCGCGTGTCACTGTCCTCCAGGGAGTCTCATCTCGCTCCTGTTCTTGGTGTTGCTCTTGTTGTTATCGTAATGATGATGATGATGGAATTATGGTTATGATGATTGTTATTATTGGTATTGTTACTAATGTTATTATTGTTGTTATTCCAGTGATGAGGATTATTATTATTATTGTTATTATTTATTATTATTATTATTATTTTGATTATTATTATCATTGTTATTATTATGATTATTAGTATTATTATTGTTGATATTATATTATTATTGTTGATATTTTATATTATGTTGATATTATTATTTTGTTGTTGTTATATTGATAATTGTTATTATTGTATTATTATTATTGTTATCATGATAATGAGAATTATTATTATCCCTATTACTATTGTTGTTGTTGTTGTTACAATCATCTTCCCGTACAAGCGTTATCTCCCATAACGAAGATGCGTATAGGGGCGTGCCAGTAACGGTAAAGGAGAGTATTGTGACGTATGGGCGTGCGGGCGTGCATGACGCATGACAGAATTTGAATAAGATGTTTCGCAGGCAGGAAGGCAGGTCGTCAAGGAAGTAGAGGCTTACGTAAGGAGGGGCTGTGTGGGATGTAGCTGGTTGGTAGATAGATTTATGAATAGATAGATGGATGGTTGGATAGATATATGAATAGATAGATGGATTGATTGATTGTTAATTAATTAGGTAAACAGATAAGAGAGAGAGAGAGAGAGAGAGAGAGAGAGAGAGAGAGAGAGAGAGAGAGAGAGAGAGAGAGAGAAGAGAGAGAAAGGAGAGCGAAAGAGACAGACAGACAGACAAACAGACAGAGATTCCAAGAAAGCAAGTACGGAGATGGATAAACGACGGCTCGTATGTTGTAACTTGGCAAGTCGATACATAATGGAACAAGCAAGCATTTCTTACAAATACAACACATGATGCGGGGAAAATAGACAGCCATGCCTCGAACCATAGACAGGAATGGGCGACAAATAAGAACAAATGGAATGAATACTAAAAATAATAATAATGATAATAATAATAATAATATAAAGAAAATAAAGATATATGAATAAATATAACAACAAAAAACAGACGGGAAAGTACTTCAAATACGAGGGGGAAGAAGGGGTGGGAGGAGAGGGGGAAGAAGAAGAAAGTAGAAACAAACAATTACGGCCGAACAGAACAAAAACAAACGACCTCTCACACCCAATCAGCTGACCTCAGAACCGCGACGGACCATTACAACATCATCCGCAAACGACAGCATTTAGGCCAGTGAGATAAACCGACTCGCGCGACAGCTGGTGAGAGCGGGCAGCAGTACCCAGCGACGCAGATGGTGGAGGAGGAGGATTGAGAGAGGGATAGGGGAAGGGGAAGTGGGTGTGGGGGAGGGGTGGGAAAGGGGAGAAGAAAGGAAAATAAAAAGTAGCAGGAGGAGATGAGAGAGAGAGAGAGAGAGAGAGAGAGAAGAGAGAGAGAGAGAGAGAGAGAGAGAGAGAGAGAGAGAGAGAGAGAGAGAGAGAGAGAGAGAGAGAGAGAGAGAGAGAGAGAGAAGAGAGCGAGAGAGAGAAAGAGAAAGAGAGCGAGAGAGAGAAAGAGAAAGAGAGCGAAGAGAGGAGAGAGAGAAAGAGGAGAGAGCGAGAGAGCGAGAGAGAGAGAGAGAGAGAGAGAGAGAAAGGAGAGAGAGAGAGAGAGAGAGAGAGAGAGAGAGAAGAGAGAGAGAGAGAGAGAGAGAGAGAGGGAGAGAGAGAGAGAGAGAGAGAGAGAGAGGAGAGAGAGAGGGGGGGGGGGGGGAGGAGGAGAGAGAGAGAGAGAGAGGGAGGGAGAGGAGAGGGAGAGGGAGAGGGAGAGAGGAGAGGGAGCGAGAGCCACAGGAGCGAGCGGCCGAGTCACTGACCCTTCGCCGTCCTCCCGCAGCCGCGCTTGTGGCCGCTGCGGTCCGCCGGGAGAGACACTTCTTGTCCCTCTTGGCTCCTAATCGCTCACTTCTCTCCTATCTCCCTCTTTTATCTTTCTCTCTCCTCTCCCATCTCCCTCATTTATCGTTCTTGGTGCGCCGTTTTCGCTTCGCGTTTTCCCTGATTAAAAAAAAAAAAGGTGTCTTCGTTATGTTTCTCTCTCTCTCTCTCTCTCTCTGTTCGTGTCTCTGTCTGTCACTTTGTCTCTCTCTCTCTCCCTTATCATCATTATCAAAATTGCCATGATTATTATTAATATTGGCAGCTATATTACCAGTAGCAACGTCCCTGTTATTAAAATCCGTCCATTAGTTTTTGGTTTTCTTAGTCGTTATGCATGTCCATTTATCTTAATGACCTAATACCGGAGGCCATAATTACCTTACTTGAAAAATGACTTTAATTACACACTATTCTTTTTCAACGTGATTTAAACGGGAAGTTCCAGCTTTTAGTCGTGGTCACTCCAAACTGCCGCCGGCAACAGTGGCAACAGAATCGGATGACCAAATCACAACAATAACAGCAGCAATAACAACAACGGTCAAATGGCAATAATAACAATACGAAACGAATGGTAAAAATGCATTAATAAACGAATGACAACAAGAACAATTAAAAACGAAGGGCAAGATCTGTAATAACAAATGAATGGCAGCAACAACAATGACAAATGGCAATAACAGCAACGAGCAAATTACCATAACAACGATCAAAATGACAGTTCCAGCAACGAGCCAACGATCATTATAACGACTAATTGGCAACTTCAAAATAACACAAGAACGCCGTAATAACAACAATGTCAATAACAAAAACATTACCAACAATAACAACGACAACGAAAACATTACCTCCTCCCCTCTCCTCTCCTCTCCTCTCTCCTCTCTCTCCTCTCCCTCTCCCTCTCCCTCTCCCGAACTGCCTGCCTCGACAACACATTCGTCGGAAGCGTTAAACGAGCCTTTCTCTCGTTTCGCATGTGTGTTATTTTTCACATGGAATTACCTTAAACCGCTCCGTGTTTCCGGGTCATAGCATTGTGTTGGGGCAAGAGGGAGGTGGGGGAAGGAGGCAGGGTGGGGAGGGAAAGAGGGGAGAGGGAGGGTGGGGGAGGGAAAGAGGGGAGAGGGAGGGTGGGGAGGAAAGAGGGGGAGGGAGGGTGGGAGGGAAAGAGGGAGAGGGAGGGTGAGGAGGAAAGGGAAGAGGGAGGGGGGAAGGTGGGAGATGGAGGGGGAAGGAGGGGTGAAAGTGGGAAAGGTGGGAGGGAGAGAAAGGAAGGAGGGAAAAAGTGAAGGAGAAAACGAGGGAAGAGAGCAATGAAGAAAAGAAAGAAAAAAGGAAGAAAGGGAAGAAGAAACGAAGAGAAAGAGAGAAAAAAACTACTGAAGGAAAGGAGGAAGGAAGGAAGGAAGGAAGACAGAATGCGGAAGTACCATCGGAAGAACCGCCTTTACTTCCCTTACAGGCAGCTACTACTTCCGTCAGCGCTGGGGGAGTGGGGGAGGGGGGAGGGGGGGGCAGGTTCCCGCAGCGGCTCATAATTGCGGTGGGCCGGGAGGGGGAGAGGGGGGCGGGGTGGGGTGGGGAGGAGGAGGGGGGTCTGTTTTCCTGCCGTGGTTCGTGATGATGTTCTTATGATCATCGTCATTATTTTGGATTTAATGACCTGTCGAATCCTTTTCTACCGATTGAAGTAGAGATGGATAGATAGATAAATGTCTATTGATGGATAGATAGATAAAGGTCTATAAATGGATAGATAGATAAAGGTCTGTAGAGGAATAGATAAAGATATATAAATAGATAGATAAAGGTTTATAGATGGATAGATAGATAAAGGTCTATAGAGGAATATATAAAGATATATAAATGGATAGATAGATAAAGGTCTATAGATGGATTGATAGATAAAGGTCTATAGAGGAATAGATAAAAATATATAAATGGATAGATAGATAAAGGTCTATAGATAGATGTATACAAATTGTGAATTCAGTATGCAATCACACACATACGTACACACACACACACATCAGCTTCCTGTAAAGTTCATGTAACTAAATGGTAAATATTAGATGCAGTAGATAGATGCCAATTTTATGTTAATTTTATAAGTACTAGATATTAAAGAATATAAAACTGTAGCGCAGTATAATAGGAATACAGTTTATATGTAAATTGGTGAAGGTAAGTGGGAGGGTGAATAAAACATATATATACATATATATAGATAGATAGAGATATATAGATATAGATATAGATAAATAGATAAGAGGAGAGAGAGGAAGGAGAAGAGAGGGACACACACACAGCACACACACACACACACACACACACACACACACACACACACACCACACACACCACACACACCATATATATATATATAGTTATTGATCGCCTACGTTTAGTATTGTCGTCCGGCGTCGGCAAGCGATCCTCAGATACTTTTTCTAGAGCGCGTTGCAGGCACCGACGGCGGCGGCGAAGGGAAGAAGCTCCAGTGTATTGGGGAGGGGGTGGGGATTGGGGGAGGAGGGATGGGGATTGGGGGAGGAGGAGGTGGGTGGGGATGGGATGGATACAGCTGCAGGTGATGAGGAATAGGGGGAGGGAGGGGGCTATGAGGAGGAGAGGTAGAGAGCGGGTGATGGGGAGAGGAAGAGGTAGGAGAGGGAGGGAGGGGAGGAGGAAGGAGGAGGGGGAAGAGGGGAGAAGAGGTGGAGGAGGGAGGAGAGAGAATGAAAATAATAAGAAGGAGAGTAGAGGGGGAGAAGAAAAAAAAGAGAAGCAGAAGAGGGGGGAAGAAGAAAAGAAGAAGCAGAAGATGAGAAGAGAAAGAAGAGGAGGAGAAGACGTAGAGGGGGAGGAGGGGGAAGAGAGGGTTTCAATCAGGCGAGGCGAGGTAGCCATCAGGTTGAATCAGAAGCACGTCGGCTTGAATAGCACTTAATTGAATATTTGGCGGCTTTGCGATGCCTGGCTTGGGGGGGTGACCTTTTTTTTGGCTTGGGGGGAGGGAGGGAGGGAAGGGGTGGCTTGGAATGTTTGATTCTAAGAGGCTCTTAATTAGTTCATCTCAGGAGGATGTGCAATTTACGAAATGTGTGTGTGTGGTGTGTGCGTGTGTGTGTGTGTGGTGTGTGTGTGTGTGTGTGTGTGTGTGTGTGTGTGTGTGTGTGTGTGTGTGTGTGTATGATGTGTCCACGCATTGGCTGAGGGGTGTGCGTATCCGTGTGATCGTTCATGTGTGTCTAATCTGCATCTTGGGGTGTGCGCCTTCCCTTCCTCCAGACGTCTCGGTCACCCACACGAACTAAACTACTTTCACTGCAAGATGTACACATTCTCGGGTCGCATTCTAGCCCCCGCATCCCCCCCCCCGCTCCTTACCTTCTCCAAGACGTTCCACAATTTATTGCATTATCTTTTTTTTTTTTATCTCTCTTGGTAGCTCTCTTTTCGCTTCTCTTCTTGTTTATTTTTTTTATTTTCTTTTTTTTGTCTTCTCTCTCTCTTTCTCTCTCTCTTCTCTTTCTCTTCTCTTTCTCTTCTCTCTTTCTGTATCTAATTATTATCTCTCTCTCTCTCTTCTTTTTTTCTCTCCTTCCTCTCTCTCTTCTCTTTCTCCTCTCCCCTCTCCCTTCCTCTCTCTCTCTATTGATTCCTTAATGTAAGTTTTATAAAGGACTCCGGTGGCACTTTATGGCACTTTGTGGCACCTTCAGCCTATATCCTGGAAAGAAGCAAAGTGTGGCACATACCGGTGGCGTGTGTCAGAGATCAATTTACGAAGTTTAGTAAAAGGAACTGGAGGCGGAACCAGAGCACGTGTGTTTTCGTTCCTTCTCTCCCCTTTTATTTCTTCTCCCTTCCTCTTATCTCCTCTTTTCTCTTTTCTCATCTCCCTTCTTCTTATCTCTCCCTTTCCTCTAATTCCTCTCTCTTTTTCTCCTCTTTCTCTTTTCTCCTCTCTCCTCTAATTTCCTCTCCTCTTTTCTCCTTTTTTCTCTCCTTCCTTGTCTCCTTATCTCCCTTCTCTATAAACTTGCTGTCTCTATCCTTCTGTCTCCTCCTTTTTCGAGGACACACACACACACACACACACACACACACACACCACACACACACACACACACACACACACTCCTTCTTCTCTCTCTCTCTCTCTCTCTCTCTCTCTCTCTGCTTCTTCTCTCTCTCTCTCTCTCTCTCTCTCTCTCTCTCCATTATAATATATAATAATATATATATATATATAATATATATATATATATATATTATATATATATGTGGTGTGTGTGTGTGGTGTGTGTGTAGAGATAGAACAGCTTTAGAGACGAAGAAAAGAACGTAAAGCGAGAAGCACCGCGGAGGCGGCGGGCGGCAGCGAGGGCGGGGAGTGTCACGGCGTCCAAGTGGGTGAAAGTCAGCGCCCCCGCCCCTCGCTTCCGTGACCAGTGGGCGCGTCGCTATCTCCGTGTGATGTCCTTTTAGCGGGCCTTTCTTCGGGTAATTTTTTTTTTTTGTTTTTGTATTTTTTGCTGTTTATTTGGTGTTTTGATTTTCGATTTCTTTTCTTCCCTTTCTTCTTATTTGCTTCATAAACGTGTTCGTTCTTTTTATCTCCTCCGGGTATTCTTATCCTCTTCTCTTTCCATTTTTTCACCGCTATCATCGATCATCTTTCGGCCTTTTCCATTCTTTCTTGTCCTCCCTTTCTTCTCTCCTCCTCATCAACATCTCTTCATCTTCCAGTTCCCTCCTCGTCTCCCTCTTCCTTCCCTTCCACCTCATTACCTTTTCTTTCCTCTCCTCTCTCTTCCTCTCTCCTCTTTCTCCTCCTTTCTCCCCTCCCTCTTCCTGCCTTCCTACCTCCTTCCTCTCCCCTCCCTTTCTCTCCCTTTCTCCTCCTCCTTCCTCCTCGGGCCATGTCCTCCGCCCACTCAACCAAACGGCGTAACGCGACTCCTCGAGTGAGCGCCTTGATC
Organism: Penaeus vannamei; assembly: GCF_003789085.1. Lineage (NCBI taxonomy): Eukaryota > Metazoa > Arthropoda > Malacostraca > Decapoda > Penaeidae > Penaeus > Penaeus vannamei. Next base: position 147,541 of record NW_020868991.1, on the reverse strand, counting down.
GCCAACTCCTGAAGGATCTTGCTTATTGCTTGTGGCACGAGACGTCTTGGCTTGGTTGTGCTTGACTTGGGTTGCTTTGGTTTGCGTTTGTGAGTGAGAGGGGGGGGGGTAAGGGCGAGGGGAGGAGGGATGGTGGGGGTGGAGGAAAAGGAAGGGGGGAGAAGGAGAGAAGGAAGGAAACGGAACAGGTATGATTATGATAATGATAATGTTGACGATGGTATTAATGATAATGATAATAATAATGATGATGGTAATGATGACAATAACAATAACAAAAAAGAAGCAGAAAAAAAGGCAAAGAAAAAGAAAAAAATGTGGTGGAGATAAAAGTGAAACAACAAGAGAAGAAGAAGAAGAAGAAGAAGAAGAAGAAGAAGAAGAAGAAGAAGAAGAAGAGAAGAAGAGAAGAAGAAGAAAAGAAGAAGAAGAGGATGACAAAAGTGATGATAACACGGTGAAGACAACCTCGAAACTTTAATTAGAGCGATCGGTTCATCTGCTGTTTTGTGAGTTAGTGCTGTCCGGAGAGTCAGCTGACTCTGATGACGGTGAGGGCGATGTGAAGTTAAGGGGGTGAGTGTTATTGGTATTCGGAGTAAGATATTAAGAGAATAGATACCAGTGTTAATGATGGCAAAATAGAGTTATTGTTTATGCTTGACAACGAGGTGTGTGTGTGTGTGTGTGTGTGTGTGTGTGTGTGTGTGTGTGTGTGTGTGTGTGTGTGTGTGTGTGTGTGTGTGTGTGTGTGTGTGTGTGTGTGTGTGTAGATAGATAGATAAATATATAGATATGTATATATAACATATCTATATCAGTATCTATCTATCTATCTATCTAATATATATATATATATATATATATATATATATATATATTATATATATATATATATATACATATATACATATATATATATATATATATATATATATATATATATATATATATATGATTATTGACAGTAAGACATTACTTAACGAAAGCGATAAAAGAGTCTAGACATAAAAGAACTCGATTCTCATGCTGATAACAGGCTCTCTAAAACAACTCGTTTTTTCATAATCAGATTTAAGTAAAGAGCTTTTGCATTACATTTCATAATTTCCGAAAGTGGAGACATATTTTTTTTCTCTTTTTTGTTCTCCCTCTCTGCACTCTTCGAAAGGTTTCTCCAAATTACAGGTAATGTCTGGCGACCGCAAATTTGCAGGTCTTTTTGGCGCAATATCCGAAGAGTACGTCGTTACATCACCGTGACGTCACTCGGTTATGAAGTCGCTCGCTGTAGTGAAAGCTTTTTTTTTCTTCTTTTTTTAGTGCATGGATAAGTATAAGTGGATGGTGTATTTTATTATTATTATTGTTGTTGTTGTTGTTTTTGTTATTATTTTTATTATTATTATTATTATTGTTATTATTATTATTATATGGGTGTTTTTTGAGGTTTAGGTCGAGATCAAGGATGGACGAAAGAATAGGAAGAATAGTTTAAACAAGAATATTGGTCATAACAAACCGTGATAACGAGAGAAGTGCAAATAAATATAAATAAACCAAAAACCGAACAAAAGAAGACAAAATGAAAAACTGCCAAGCGATGACCCCTCAAATAGTCCTCCAATAAAATGAAACAAGAAAGAAGAGAAGAGGAAACGAAGAAGAAGAAAGAGAGAAGCACGCAGAGAAGGAAAGGTTCCAGAAGCTTCCGCGTGGCCATAATCGCGTCATTTGGAAGATGTTATGCGATTTAAGTGGTGATTTGGACGTTGTTCTTGAGACGTCCAGGATTCTCGAGATGGCCAGACGGGTCACGCGATCTGTTCATTGGCTGCAAGAAAACGTTTTTTTTTTTTTTTTTTTTTTTTTTTTTTTTTTTTTTTTTTTTTTTTTTTTTTTTTTTTTTTTTTTGCTGCTCTTTCTTTATCTGGATATTGCAGGTATCTTGCTATCTCTGTGCTATTCAGTCGGACGCTGGGCTGTGAGTTGATTATTTTTTCTATTATGATTCTCTCTTTCTGTCTGTCTGTCTGTATCGCTCTCTCTCTCTCTCTCTCTCTCTCTCTCTCTCTCTCTCTCTCTCTCTCTCTCTCTCTCTCTCTCTCTCTCTCAATCTCTGGGATTCTTTTAAAATTGGAAACTCGAACACTAGGCCGCGAAGGTCGATTGTTCCCGTTTTCTGTGTGTCACGTTTTCTTTTAGCGATCTGTTTTATTGTCCTTGTTCGGTTTTGCCACTCTATCAGAACGGGGTTACATCTATTTTTGTTAATATCTTTCGGGTTTTCGGGGAAGACAGCGTGGTTTTACGGCCATATTCGTTTAAATACAAATAATAATATCGATTTTCTTTGCTCATTTTTTAATATAACGATGCATCTAATGAGATTTGGTCGGAATGTGGATTACGTAGTCACGAGAGAGCGAATCGGAAACGTCTCTTTTGTCCGACCGCCATTCGAGGTCCGTGAAAGGGCGCCGTCCGATCCGTCATTTCAGCATCGCAGTCGGTCTCTCGGTAATCAAAGGCGGTATTATGGTATCGACCTTGAGAGTTGGATACCTTGTGGAGGAAGGAGTGGAAAAGAGGGAGTGGGGGAGGGAGAGAGAAGGGTGTGGAAGGGGGGAAAAGGAGAAAAAGAGGTAAGGAAAAAGGGAAAGAGAGAAGGAGGGAGGGAA
>NW_020868991.1:129860-137360 GCF_003789085.1 Penaeus vannamei | reverse complement strand
GGAGAGGGAGAGGGAAGGGAGGGAGAGGAAAGGAGAGGGAAGGAGAAGGAAGGAGAGGGAAGGAGAAGGAAGGAGAAGGAAGGAGGGGGAAGGAGAAGTAAGGAGGAGGAAGGAGAAGTAAGGAGGGGGAAGGAGAAGTAAGGAAAGAGAAGGCGATAGAAGAAGAAGGGAGAGAGAGAGACAGACAGACAGACAGACAGACAGACAGACAGACAGACAGACAGACAGACAGACAGACAGACAGAGATAGAGACAGAAAGATAGAAACAAACAGACAGAGACAGTCTGAGTCCGCCTACGAAGCGTAAACAACCAAGGAAGTAAGCGGCGCCGGACCGAGCGGCAGTGAGAGCCACGCGCCCTCTCTCTCTCGTACCTGGCCGGCTCCTGTTACCTAATGAAACGAGGAGATAACGAGAAGCGATACGAGGAACACGTAGTAAGGAGAGACGAAGGGGCGCTCGAACACGACAGGGCGTAAAACAAGCCGATCTGGACGTCTTGGTCACAGAGTCCGAAATTAGAGGAGAGGGGGGGAAGGGAGGTAGAGTAGAGGGGGTAGAGGGAGGTAGATAGAGGGGGGTTAGAGGGAGGTAGAGAAGCGGGAGGCAGAGGGAGGTAGAGGAGAGAGGGACAAAGGGGTAGAGAAGTGGAAGCAGGGAGGTAGAGAAGAGCGGTTCCAACGGAAGTAGAGGAGAGGGAGCAGAGGGACGCAGAGAGGGAGGCTCAAGCAGAACAGCGCAGGCGGCGTGTGAAGGGGACGTTACGGGAACGCTCCCACGTGCACTGCACTCGAGGTTGGACACTGTGCACGCCAGCCTTGGATACGCGGCCTTTGTCTTGAACGGGAGGATTGGTTGCTTGCGGGAAGGGAAAGGAGATGGGAATACGATAGAGGGAGAGGAAGAGGGAGGAGGAGAAGTGGGAGAGTAAAAGGGGACAGACAGACAGAGAAAGAGACGTTGGCAAGAAGGCACAGGACGTGGGGCTTGTCAAAAATGTTTGGATTATAATAGGGAGAGGCAAGGCTGTAGGAGACGCACACACAGACACACGCGCGCGCGCTCGAATATATTCAGTGCATGCATATATATATATGCACATATATACATACACATATACACATATAAGTACACCTACATACGTTTATAGGCAAGAAAGAGGGAGAGGACGTAAAAGGAAGAAAGGGAGGAGGAGGAGGACCAGGAGAGGGGGGGTGAACCAGGGGGAGGGGGGGGGGTTGAGGTCATGTAAAGAAACCCATTACCATTCATTAGCGCCCGTCGCGCTGGCCATCGGGCCGGGTCCACTTCGCAACGTTACTTTCAGTCGGTTTGGCTTCATCACTACATATATGTATATGTGTATGCATATGTATACACACAACACACACACCACACACACACACACACACAACACACACACACACACACACACACACACACACACACACACACACACACACACACACACACACACACACACACACATATATATACTATATATATATATAATATATATATATATATATATATATATATATATATATATATGTATGTATATGTATATATATATAATATATATATATATATATATATATATATATATATATATATATATATATATATATATATATATATATATATATATATATATATATATATGACAGACAGACAGAGACAGACGGATGGACGGACAGATAGATGGATAGATAGGTTGATAAACAGGTAGACAAAAGGAACGAGTAATGAACAATTCTGTTCTGAATCGAAGTCGCGATTCAATGTCACACTTTTCCTTTTCAGACTCAATTTATTCCCCCATTTCTGAACCAGTTCTCCTCATTTCTCCTCCCCCGCAAATCACAGCAAATCTCTGTGCCTTGACGTCCTTGATCGCTTTGTCTGACTGCAATGACAAATGTTGCATGCGCGTTTAACCTTCATGTCAAGCGATGTCATGTCACTGGCCTTTTCGAGATGACTTGTTTGTTTATGCTTCGTTGGGGATTGTCAATTCCGGGGCTTTGATTGGGTCTTTGTTGTTTATTGTTCTTGTTGGTCTTGTTATAGTTGTTTACTGTTATTATTATCATTGTTTACTATTATTATTGTTATCATTGTTTACTATTATTATTATCATTGTTTGCTATTATTATTATCATTGTTTTCTATTATTATTATCGTTGTTTACTATTATTATTATCATTGTTTACTATTATTATTATCATTGTTTACTATTATTATTATCTTTGTTTACTATTATTATTGTTACCATTGTTTACTTTTATTGTTGTTATTGTTTACTATTATTACTGTTATTATTCTTTTACTTGTGTTTTATTTTCTGACGTTGTTGTTTTGTGTTGGTTAATTGCAATGTTGAAATTTGAATTGTTTACGAGTGTTTGATTTGATTTGACCCTCCTTCTCCTCTTCATTCTCATTCTTCATCTCCATCTTCGTTCTCTTATTCCTTTTCTTCTTCCTCCTCCTCTTTCTCTTCCTCCTCTCCTCCTCTTCCCGTTCCCTCCATATCCTTTTCGTCCTCTTCCTCCTCCTTCTCATCATCTTCTCCTCCCCTCTTCCCTCCTCCTCCTCCTCCTTCACCTCCTCATCTTCATTTTCTTCCTCCTCCTCCTTATTCTCCTCGTCATCACCATCATCTTCATTTTCATCTTCCATCTCCATCTTCGTCCTCCTTCTCCTCCCCCTCCTTCCCCTTCTCTTCTTTCTCCTCCTCCTCCTCCATCTCCATCTTCGTTTTTTTTTTTTTTTTTTTTTCTCCCGAGACCCAAAAGACCAAGAGCTTTTGTTTTGCCTTGAGCGTTTCAACCCTGATTTTTTTTTCTTTTTCTTTTTTTTTTCTTTCTCCTATGTTCTCCACGCCTTTTTGTCCTTGATCCGAAGTTGATTTGTATTGCCTTCGATTTTTTTTTTCTTTTTCATCTGTCTTTTTTTGTGGGGATGTTGTTTTTTATGTCTTCCTTCTCTCAGTTGTTTTCTTTCGTGTTTTTCCATTCTTTGTATTTATTGTCCTTCGCTATTCTGCATTTTGATTTTGGGCCATTTTCTCTTCTTTGCCGTTTTCGTTATTTTTTTTTGTCATTCGTTTTTGTTTCCCTATCCCACCCCATCTTCCCTCCCTCTCCCCCCCTCCCCCCTCCCTCCCCCCCACCCACCCACCTTCCCCCTCTCCCCCCCCTCCTCCCTCTCCCCCCTCGACCCCGCCTCCCCCCAAAGCCAATATGGCGGCGCGAAGAGAGACGAGCCGGTCCTCCTCCTCGTAAACGTTTCAGCGGCAACGTTACGCAAACACATTGAACGTTTACGGACGGCGGGGATGTCTTGGTTTAGTCTCCCCTTTGCCGCGCCGTTCTCCTGTTTTTTGTTTTATTGTGTGTTTGTTTTTCTTCTTTTTTTCATCTTTATTCTGTGGTGTCTGTTGTTGATTTTTTTTTTTTTTTTTTTTTTTGACGTTTCACTTCTAATCTTATGTATGTTTTTCTCTCTCATTTGTTCTCCTCTTCAGGATTATCCTCTCTGTTCTGGTCTCTTAATTTTACCTCCTCCTCCAACTCCTCGTTCACTTCTTCTTCTTCTCTTCTTCTCTTTTCTTCTTCTTCTTCTTCTTCTCTTCTTCTTCTTCTTCTTCTTCTTCTTCTTCTTCTTCCTTCTCTTTCTCCTTCTCTTCTCCTTCTCCTTCTCCTTCTCCTTCTCCTCCTCCTCCTCCTCCTCCTCCTCCTCCTTTATTCGATTCTTCCTAGTTTCTGCCTCCTTTATTACCCTCATCTGTTTCCGTCTCATTTATCCACCTTTTCCTCTCTCTATATCTATTATTTGGATAATTTGTTTCATTCTGATTATTATTTTTATATTCCTTCGGACTTGAGTGTTTTATGTGATATATATTAGAGCTAATTTTTTTTTTCAAGAAATTAAGATATGTGTTTTTTTCCTAGTCTGTAATTTGTGCGCATTTGTATTGGTTTATGTTTTAGTCACTTTATATTGATTAATTTTCATGTGTGTGTGTGTGTGTGTGGTGTGTGTGTGTGTGTGTGTGTGTGTGTGTGTGTGTGTGTGTGTGTGTATGTGTGTGTGTCTGTCTATCTATGCCTGTGTTCGTGTCTGTATGTGTGTATGTATATATGTGTGTGTGTGTGTGTGTGTGTGTGTGTGTGTGTGTGTGTGTGTGTGTGTGTGTGTGTGTGTGTGTGTGTGTGTGCGTATATGTATGTGTGTGTGTGTGTGTGTGGTGTGTGTGTGTGTGTGTGTGTGTGTGTGTGTATGTATGTGTGTGTATGTATGTGTGTGTGTGTGTGTGTGTGTGTATCTCTGTCTGTACCTGTGTCCGTGTGTGTGTATGAGCTGAATAGACCCCTCGGTCCAGCGCCGTCAGGAGACATGAAAGGACAGGCCCAAAGATCATCGAACAGCCACGCAGAGGGTGTCGGCAGCGGCAGAAAGGGGGCATAACAAATGGGTAACAAAGAGGGTAGGGGAGAGCGGAGGATGACGTGGGGGGGGGGGGGGGAGGGAGGAAGAATGAAGAAGAAGGAGAAGGAGGGGAGGGGAGGAGGAGAGAAGACACACACACACACACACACACACACACACACACACACACACAACACACACACACACACACACACACACACACACACACCACACACACACACACAGACACAGAAATTAAGAAAGAAAGAAGAAAGAAAGAAAGAAAGAAAGAAAGAAGAGAGATAGATAGACAGAGAGAGAGAGAGAGAGAGAGAGAGAGGAAGAGAGAGAGAGAGAGAGAGAGAGAGAGAGAGAGAGAGAGAGAGAGAGAGAGAGAGAGAGAGAGAGAGAGAGAGCAAGTCCAAGAGGCAGACAGCATGAGTCCATCCGGTGCAGAGTTGTGATGTTGCCAGAATTCACATCACATGCGCGGCCTGATCTGTGCCTCCGGGATGCCATAAACACTTCTTACTTTGGCAAATTGTATTCATACATGCGTACGGACATGTATATATGCATGTATGTACACGTATGAATGTGTATGTCCATATATACGGTTATGGTATACGTGTATGCAAGTGTGTATTTAAACAATTATGCGCTCACGCACATGCAGAAGGACACGCACACGCACCCTCCCCCACACACATACAAACACAAAAACACATACACACAAAAACAAACAAACAAACCAAAAAACATACACACACAAACAAACAAACACAAAATACACACACAAACAAACCCAAACGCGCACAAACAAACAAATAAACACAAACCCACCAGAATCGCAATATATCTCACATTATACTCGAGTCTCCGTCTCATTATCCCCCTCAAAGAAAACGCTTTTCCCGAGATCGGATAAGGGAAGCACAGCCATCCAATATTCAGCCAGGAGACGCGAATCCCCGTGTAAGGTTTGGACAAAGGCTGCCTGACATCACATAACACGGGGGGGGGGGGAGGCGACGTCGCGGTGGCTTGACTTCTGTTGCTCAGTCTCTCTCTCTCGCTCCTTTCTATTATTTCAATTTATTCCTCTCCCTTCCCTCTTTCTTTTCTTGTCTGTCAGTTCCTCTTCCTTTGCTTTCTCTTCGTTTTCGTTGTGGTGTTGATCTTTCTCCTCCTCCTACTTGTTCTTGTTCTTGTTCTTCTTTTTTTCCTCCTCTTCACCTCCCCCTCCTCTCCTCCTCCCTGTTCATTCCACCTCCTCTTCTTTCCTCTCCTCCTCCTCCTCCTCCTCCCTCCTCTCCTCCCTCCTCCTCCTCCTCCTCCTCCTCCTTCCTCCTCCTCCTCCTCCCTCCTCTCCTCTCTTCTCTCTTCTCCCTCTCCTCTCCCCCTCTCCACTTTTCACTCAACTCTCCTTCACCACACATGCTTCTCCCTCCTCCTCCTCCCCTCCTCCTCCTCTCACACCTGTGCATACAACCTGAATCTTGTTTTTTTTCTCATGTGTCACTCTTCCATTCAGTTCTATTCGGTTTTGTCGCATTTCGTGTTCCTAATCCCGTGGTATCCCTTTCGTTCCGTTTTCTATGCGTGCAAAGATTAGCCAGTCCCTCGTTGTTGGCATTAGAAAAAAATCTAAAGCTCTTATATAGATATAAGCTCTCTTTGTGTGTCTGCCGTTCTCTCGTCTCTCTCTCTCGATCTCTCTCTCTCTCCTCTCTCTCTCTCTCGTTTCTCTCTCTCTCTGTCTCTCTTCTCTCTCTCTCTTCTCTCTCTCTTCTCTCTCATTCTCTTCTCTCTCTCCACTCCCTCTCCCACTCCTTTCCTCTCCCACCTCTCCTTCCCTCTTCCCTCTCCCTCTCCCCTCCCCTACTCTCTCTCTCTCTCTCTTTCCATCCTCTCTCTCTCCTCTCCTCTCTCATCATCTATCTCACTCTCTCCTCAATTTTCTCTCTCTCATTTTCCTCTCTCTCATTTTTCCTTCTCTCATTTCCCTCTTTCCCGTCTCTTCTCATTGTCTGTTTATCTCTCCCTCTCCCTCTCCCTCTCTCTCTCTCTCTCTCTCTCCTCTCTACCTTCCCTCCTCTCTCTCTCTTTCTCTCGTTCTCTCTCTCTCTCTCTCTCTCTCCCTCCTCCCTCTTTCTCTCCTCTCTCTCTCTCTCTCCTCTCCTCTCTTCCTCCTCTCATCTCTCTCTCTCTCTCTCTCACATAGTCTTCTCTATCTCTCCTTCTGTCTTTTATCTTCTCTCTTCTCTCTCCTCTTCTTCTACTCTCCTCTCCTTCTATCTCTCTCTCTCTTCTCTCTCTCTCTATCTCTCTTCTCTCTCTCCTCGCTCTGTTTCATCTACCTCCTTATTTACTCTCTCTCTCTCTCTCTCTCTCTCTCTCTCTCTCTCATATTCTCTCTCTCTCTCTGCTCGCTCTCTCCGCTCTCTCGCTTCTCTCTCTCTCCGTCTCTCTCTCTGCTCTCTCTCTCTCTCATCTCTCTCTCTCTCTCTCTCTCTATCTATCTTATCTTATCTATCCTATCTATCTATCTCTCTCTCTCTCTCTCATCTCCGTCGTCTCTCACTCGTCTCTCATCTCTCCTCTCTCTCAGTCCTTCTCTCTCTCGCTCTCAGTCCTCCCCCGGTCGCCGCGAAAGGTTTTGTGGGATTATCTCTTGAGAAGGAGCGGGGGGTGTTGTTTGCGTGCGGTGTGTAGGTTGGGATTAGCGGTATGTGATGACGGATCCTCGCAGCGGCCATGCGGTCGACGTGTAGTGTGGGGTGGATAGCGCTAGATGACCGGTTGGGTCTTTGTAGACCAGGAGGTTGTGGGGGGAAGAGAGCGGTGTCGGGTGCCGGTGAGCGGGCGATGAGATTGAGTGATGAGATCCTCCTCTCCACTTCTCGTGTCACCTCGGGGTCTCTCCTCTCTGCTTCCTTTCAGTCCTTCCTATTTTCCTATCTTCTCCTTCCTTCCGTTTTTTCTGCTCCTCCTCTCATACTTGTCTTTGTTTCCACTACCTCCTCCTCAATCTCCTTCTTTATCCTTCTTCTCCCCCATC
>NW_020868991.1:119957-129388 GCF_003789085.1 Penaeus vannamei | reverse complement strand
GCGACTTCCTTCCTTTCTCTCTGTCTGTCTGTCCTCTTCTCTCTCTTCTCTATTCTCTCTCTCTCTCTCTCTCTCTCTCTCTCTCTCTCTCTCTCTCTCTCTCTCTCTCTCTCTAATATATATATATATATATATATATTTATATATATATATATATATATATATATATATATTTTTTTTTATTTATTCTTTCTTTCTTTCTCTTCTTTCTTTTTTCTTTCTTTCGCGCCTTAGCACTGGTTATGCACCGTATAAGAATAGAACATTATTACTATTATTGGGAAATGTGTCCTCATACGCCCTCATAAACCCCGGGCGACGCGGCCTCAGACGCTGACCCGTTCCTCGTCTCTTTCAGGAACGGCTCGTGACAGGACAATGGCCGGAGTCCCTGGCGAGCGCTGCTGCTTGTGAGTTGTGAAGTCTCTCCTCGTTTTTTTGGTGTTTTTCTTGTGTGTGTGTGTGGATGCGTTTTGGATACGTGTGGGTGTTTAGATATATGTCCTTACACACATACATACATATACATCACACACATACATGCACACACACACAATACACACACACACACACATACACATACACATACCACATACACACACACACACCACACACACAACACAACACACACACCACACACACACACACACACACACACCCACACACACACACACACAACACACACACAACACACACACACACACACACACACACACACACACACGTACATACACAAAACAACAATCACACGCACACACACGCATGCATACATAACAATCACATGCTGATACCCAAATATACACACATATATGCACAAATATATGTACAGGTATCCAAAGTTTTTTTTTTTATTTATTCATTACATCAATCTTATTTGCTTTTCTCTGTTATTTATTTGTTATTGGCGTTTCTTGCGCTGTTCTCTTTGTTATTGTTGTTGTTCATGATGTCGATACTTTTGTTTTGTTTTGTCGTCATTGTCATCATCGTCGTCGTCATAATCATAATCATCATCATCATCATCATCATCATCATATCATGAACTCAGATGATGATGATGATGATCATCATCAGAGTTCATGATAACTAATAGTTGTTACATTTTTCTTCATTTTCCTATTTTCTTCCCCTTTCCTCATTCCTCCACCTCTTCTGCTCTTCCCTCTTCTTTTTCTGCTTCGTCTTCCTCCTTAAAAAAAAAAGAAAAAAAATAAGAAACTGGACTACTTATAAAAATAACTGGACCACTTTTTAAAAAGTCTCTTTCAGGGGCTGTCACGCGGCACCAGTCAGTGACAGGGTTGCAAAGGGCGGCAGGGATTTCATTTAGATTGGAAACCCTGATCTGTGGCCCGTATCTCACACGCTCTTAACAGGCCGTCGGAGCGGAGGAGGAAACCCCGGGTGGCAGGGGGAGGAGGAAGAGAAGAAGAGGTAGAGGAACAGGAATAAGAGGGGGAGGGGGAAAGGGGGAGGAGGAGGAGGAGGCAGAGGAAGAGGGGGGGAGGAAGAAGAAAAACAAGAAGAAGAAGAGGAAAAGAAGAAGGAATAGGAAGAGGATGGAGGCTAGAAGTGGAGGAGGAAGACAATGACAACGACGAAGATAAAAGTTAGAAAGAAACGAAAAAGAAAATACAGTGCGACGAAGAAGAAGGAATGAAGAGAAGGAAGAGGAGAACGAAGGAACCGGAAAGGAACAAAAACGTCTTGTATCGAGAGAGATTTTTCGCGGTTGTCGACGTCATTTTGGTCGTTTGTTGGCTCGTTGGCTCGTTGGCGCTGCGGGTCGTCCGTGGCGGAGGGTCGTCCAGGGTCTCACTAGGGCAGGAATCATGGCAGGGTAGCCATGGCAGAAATAATGGCAATTCCTAAGGTGGAGCATGGCAGGAATAATGGCAATGCATAAGGTAAGCATGCAGGGAAAATGCATAAGGTGGAGCATGGCAGGAATAATGGGCAATGCATAAGGTGGAGCATGGCAGGGGCACGTTCAAGATGTCTAAGTATGCCAGAAATCATGGCAGGTATCTAATCGTGGCAGAATCGTGAGGGAGTTTGATCATGGTAGAAGCCCGTAACAGGAATTGATCATGGTAGAATCACAAAAAAAACATTTCTTGGCAGGAATCATGGTAGGAGGCTCATCATGACAGAAATAAAGGAAGGAGTCTAAGCATCGCAGTCGACCATGAAAATAGATAAATAAATAAATAAACGAATAAAATATATACTTATTTTCTTTACTCTGGATAACAAAGGAGTCTTGGGTTAAACGCGACGCATGAAAAGGACGAAGGAATATCAAAGAGGTTTACGGGATCGGAATTGAATGAATGGGAGAAAGATTTATGGAAAAAAGTCGTGAAGCTCCGGTATTATAGCCATTGCAGAGAGGGAGAGGACAGGAGGAGGGAGGGAGAGAGAGAGAGGGGGGGCTGGGTGGGAGAGAGGGAGAGGGCGGAGGGAAAGAGAGAGAGGGGGAGGGAGAGAAGAGAGAGGGGGGGAGGGATGGGAGGAGAAGGGAAAGAGGAGGGAGGAGAGAGAGAGAGAGGGAAAGGAGGAGAGAGAGAAGAGGGGGGAGGAGGGAGGGAGGGGGACAGGGTGGAAGGGAAAGAGGGAGGAGAGGGAGTGGGGTAGGGAGGGAGGAGAGGGACAGAGAGAGACAGAAAATTCCAATACAAAAAATAATTTTATATGGAGGAGGCGACATTCTGTTATTTGAGGGAAATAGGAATAATGTTTATTAAAATAGGCATATAAGATTAATCGAAGGTCAGGTCAGATTCTGTTGATGATGTTCAATCCCCCACCCCACCTCTCTCTCTCTTCCCTCTCTTTCTCTCTGTATATGTGTGCGTGTTGTGTGTGTGTGTGTGTGTGTGTGTGTGTGTGTGTGTGTGTGTGTGTGTTGTGCGTTGTGTGGATGTGTGTTGTGATGCATCCACATACATACATATACTATATAATAATATATAATATATATATATATATATTATAAATATATAGATATATAATATATATATATATATATATATATTATATATATATATATATATATATTACTAATTGTGTGTGTGTGTTGTGTTGGTTGTGTTTGTGTATATATATATATATATATATATATATATATATATATATATATATTATAATATATATAATATATATATATAATATATAATATATATATATATATATATAATTATATATGTGTGTGTGGTGTGTGTGTGTGTTTGTGGTATATATATATATATATATATATATATATATATTATATATGTATATATACATGCATACATATATATATATATATATATATATATATATATATATGTATATATATATATATTATATATATATACATCACAACACACACACACACACATGTATATACATACATATGTGTGTGCGTATGCATGTACGTATATATGCCTGTATGTGTATATCCCCCACCAACCTCCCTTCACGCCCCTCAACCCCCGTCCTCTCGCCTTCCCACGGTGAGGGTCTCGGAGCGCCCTTATAGAGACACCTGCGCGCCCACATCCCCCCCAACAGGTGACGGTACTGCAATTAAAAGGTGATTAAGAGCGTCCTTCATATGTTGCACTTAATTACATATCAGCATGCAACATGGCTGTGATCCGAGAACACGCCACGGTGGTGGGTTGTTGTGTTTATTATTATGTTGTATTATTTATTATTATTATTATTTTATTATTATTATTATTATTATTTTATTATTATTAAATTATTTTTTATGTGATTTTTTTTTTTTTGGGGGGGGGGGGTATTTTCCCGATTTTTATTGTTATTTTTCGTGGTGCGTTTTTGATCTGGTTTTCGTTATCACTTGATTTGTTTTTTTTTCTATTGATAATGCTATGCTAATCTGCATTTGCCTTTATCGAGGAGGAAAGGAGGGAGATGATGACAAAGAGAAATATGAATAACGCATGAGAAGAGAAAGAGAGAGAGAGAAGGAAGGAAGGGGAAGAGGGAAGGAAGAGAGGGGAAAGCACACATACTGACCAGCACGCGACTAAAATAATAAAATAATGATAATATGTAAATAAGAAAATAGGATAGATAAATAAAAAAAATGATAATGCAATTAGAAAGAGTTCAAAGAGAAGCTATAAAAAAAACGGAAATGTTAAAACTATGATTCGTATTACGACCCAAAAACCGCAGAGAAAATCAACCCTTTTCGAACGCGCTTTCCTCAACAACAAGTCGATTAGCTTATGTGGGTATTTTAAATTTTATTATTTGTTATTTTTTTTATTTTTTTTTTTTTTTATTTTTTTAGCCGGATTGGGAAAAAATCTTTTAAAAAGACCCAATTGTGAGTTAACAGTCGTGGAATTAGCCGGGGGTGGGGAGGGAGGGGTAAAGAGGGGTGGGTATGGGGGCTGGGGTAGGAGGGGTACAAGGGGGTGGGTAAGGGGGAAGGGAGGAGGGATTGGTTATAGGGGTGGGTATTGGGCAGGGGAAGGGAGGGGTAATTGGGGTATGGATATGGGTGTAGGGAGGAGGGAGGGGTTATAGGGGTGGGTATTGGGGCAGGGGAAGGGGGGTTTATAGGGGTGGGTGGGTATGGGACACGAGGGAGGGAGGGGTAAAGGGGGTGGGTATAAGGGGAGGGAGGGTAAAGGGGTGGGGTATGGGGGCAAGGGGAGGGGGGGTAAAGGGGGGGGTATGGGGGCAAGGGGAAGGAGGTAGATGTGGGTATGAGGTATGTTTGTTTGCATTCCTTTTTTTGTTGTTGTTTGTTAAGGAGAATGGCTGAGGAAGAAAATACAAAAGGAATACCTTTATTCTTTAGTTTTTTTTTTTTTTTTTTTTTGCTTTTCTTTTTTGTATTATGTAAAAAGGAATATGCATGAACAACCAGGGAAGTTTCCTTGATTCTTGTTTTTCTTCATACTCTTATTTTGTCATGTAAAAAAATAAAAGGATAGATATTTCTTCAAAGGTATATTTCCTCTTTTTCACACGCAAAAAGAATAAAAAATGACTAAATAAATGACTAAATAGATGAATAAGAAAGTAAACATTCACAAAAAATAAAAAAAACGCGAAACCACCAGCGCCATCTGGACGTCAACAAAGCAAACTCGGGCCAGTGACGTCATCCATGCCCTGCAGACCCGACGCATAAGGCATCGGGAACCGGAAGTAGACTGGTCCTCATAATTCCGTCTCTTTTGCATGAGGAAGGAGGGCGAATGTTGAATGAGAGGGTAGGGATGTTTTTTTTTTTGGGGGGGGGGGATGGTTGGGTATGTCTCTTGGGTAGGACGACCCCATTCACCCCCCTATCACCCCTACCCCCCAAATAATCTCGGGCTTGTCTTTCTCTTTAAATTCAGCTTGTTGTGACACCTGTTTTTTTTAAAGGTTATTATTGTTGGTGGTGTTATTATATATGTTGTTACTATTGTTATTGTAGTTATTGTTACTATTATTATTGTTCTCTCTTCTCTCTCTCCTCTCTCTCCTCTCTCTCCTCTCCTCTCCTCCTCTCTCTCTCTCTCTCTCTCTCTCTCTCTCTCTCTCTCTCTCTCTCTCTCTCTCTCTCTTCCCCCCCCTCCTCCCTCCTCCCTTGTTCACTTTTTCTCTCCCTTTCTCCACACAAACATACTCACTCCCCTTCAAGAGTATGAAAATGAAAATGCAAACCATTATACTTTTTATGTAAGTAATTTTCATCAACATAACCCCCATCATAATGCTGGCGAAAGGGATGTCAGCATGGAATGTGACTTCATTATGAGGGGAATTTGATTGTGCTGTGTGATGCGCTGAATGTATGTGGCGGATTCACGCGTTGGTATTGTTGCTGCGATGATTGTCATTGCGAATTTATATCGTCGTCATCGCTATCGTCGCCGTCATCATCATCATCATCATCGTCATCGTTATCATCATCATCATCATCATCATCATCACCACCACCACCCCACACCGTCACAATCATCGTCACCGTCTTCATCACCATCATCATCATTTCCATCACCATCATCGTCTTCGTCAACACTATCATCGTTATCGCCATCATCATCGTCATCATCGTCACCATCATCGTCATCGTCATCACCATCATCATCATTCATATTTGCTATCTTATCACCTTCAATAGTGTTTATTATTTGCATATTCATTGTTCTGCGAGATCCCTTTGTATAGCTTACGATGTGGCAATATTATGCAAGCGAATGATGCAAATGGAAACGTATAATGGAGGAAAAGGAAGAGGAGAAGAAAGATCACGAGGGAAAAACAATAAACAAAGAAGAAATGGAAGAGGAAGAAGAAGAAAGAAAGAAAGAAGCAGGGTTAGATAAAGAAGAACAAGAAGAAAGAAAGAAATAAACATGAAAGGAGAGGAGGAGGAGGAAGAACAAGAAAATGAAGAAGACGAAGAAGAAGAAGAAGAAAACGGAGAAGAGGAGGATGGGGAGGAAGAAGAAGACGACAACGAAGAAGATGATAAAAAAGAAGAATCAGAAAATAGAACGTAAGAAGTGAGAAGGAAAATAGAAAAAATAAGAACTTGAGCGCCTTCGACGACATGCCTTAGCAACCTCTGATGTAAATTCGCCTCTGAAAATACGAAGAAAAAAAAAAAAAAAAAAAAAAAAAAAGAGGAGAGAGGATTGATCACCTGCTGTCTTCACAATGTGTTGGGTAATTAGCGCGTTTAATGTCCATATAGTTATGCGCAAAGACTGTCGCTAAGGGGAGTCTTTCTGCAAGTCGCTAATGAGGAGACATGCCTTCCGAAAATGTAGCTACGCATTCATAATTCTTTTACTCGTTTTATGGGTTGTATCTCTCTCTTCTTCTTCTTCTTCCTCCTCCCCTCTTTCCCCCTCCCCCTCTCCCCTATCCATCCTTCTCCCTTCCTCTCCCCTCCCTCTCTCCCTTCCTCTCCCCTCTCCCTCCCCCTCTCCGCCTGCACCTCCTCGGCTGGAATGCGGTCCAGATATGCATCGGTGGTGATTCGACCGCTGATTCCCCTTGATTTAAGAGGATTACCAGCCCTCTGCTCGGATTTAGGGTCTTAATTAGGAAAATTACGACATCTACCTTGCCTCGGACCTGACAGATGGCGCGGGGCGAAAGTCTACGGTGGCAGAACCCCGATTTCAGCGAATGGCCGAGGTGGGGGGGGCGCGCTCAAAGCCAGCTCAGCGAAGGAAAAGTGAACCGAAACGACACGAAGACTTAGAAATACAGTGGCGTATGGTTGCTTCGTCATTGTGTATGCCGGCTCTCCAGAAAGAGAGAGAAGGAGGGAAGGGAGGAAGGGAGGAAGGGAGGAAGGGAGGAGGGAAGGGAGGAGGAAGGAGGGAAGGGAGGGAAGGGAAGGAGGGAGGAGGGAGGGAGGGAGGGAGGGAGGGAGGAGGGAGGAGGGAGGAGAGGGAGGAGGGAGAGGAGAGAGAGAGAGAGAGAGAGAGAGAGAGAGAGAGAGAAGAGAGAGAGAGAGAGAGAGAGAGAGAGAGAGAGAGAGAGAGAGAAATAATAACAGAAGGGCCCCCATGCTATTATCGAAAGTTCTCGAAATACCAAGTGTCTCCGTTTTGTCTCTCGTAACAAACGACCGTCATGCTTGGTAACTTGGCCTCTCTCCCCCTTTTTATGTGCTCGTTTTAGCTTTTTCGTTTTGTTTTATTTATCTATTTCCCGAATGCTCACTCTTACCAATGTCTATAACCACAATTCTTAAAAAAAAAAATACCCCCCCCTTACAACCTTGTGTCTTACCCCCCCCCCCCCTGTGTACGAAGCGTTATTAGTGTCCAGTCATGAGGTAGACAAATGGCCTTGCGACGGGGGTCCAGAAGACACCTGTTGAGTGGTCCTTGAAGTCCTTGTTATCACTTAAGGAGGAAAAAGGTGGGCAGAAGAATGAAGGAGAATAAAGAGAGTAGGAGGAGAAGGAGAAGGAAGAAAAGCAGATCACTTAAGGAGGAAGAAGGATGATGAAGAATAAAGAGGAGGAGGAGAAGGAAGAAAAGCAGATAACTTAAGGGAAGGAAGGAGAAGAAAAAAAAGGAGGAGGTGGAGAAGGAGAAAGAAGTAAAGCAGATTACTTAAGAAGGAAGAAGGTAGGCAGAAGGATGAAGGTGAATAAAGAGAAGGAGGAGGAGAAGGAAGAAAAGCAGATCACTTAAAAAGGAAGAAGGTGGGCAGAAGGATGAAGTATAAGGAGAAGGAGGAGGAGAAGAGAAGTGAAGAGAAGAATATCGCTTATGGGGGAAGAAGGTGGGCAGAAGGTTGAAGGGAAATAAAGAGGAGGAGGGGGAGGAGAAGGAAGAAAAGCAGATCACTTAAGAAGGAAGATGGTGAGCGGAAGGATGAAGAAGAATAAAGAGGAGGAGGAGAAGAAGAAGAAGGAGAAGGAAGAAAAACAGGAAGATAAGAGGAAGATTGATGACAAGGATAATGATAAATGTCAAATATACTAAAAAAAAATCTCGAAATATTTTACTAGAGGGAAATAAATATGAGAAAAGGAATAACAGTAAGAGCGAGACAGAACTCGAAATATACTCGAAATATAATATATAACGACGTCGACGCTTCCAATACGATGAGAACGATGGTGATAATGATGATGAATCGGATGAGTATGAAGTTGAAATCGCGAATCGTGGTATAAGATTCGTCTGTCAAACGAAGACTGAAATGGCATCTGATGTTTATTTTGAAGTTTATGAAAACGGGAAGCGAGAAAAGAATATTATCAATATTGATATGATGGTGATTGATAATGATGAGAATGGTATTGGTAATGGTGAGAATAATGATGATAATGGCAGCAACAAAAATGATAGTGAAGATAGTAATGATGATGATAATTGTAATAGGAATGATAATTGTAATTGATGATGATGATAATAATGATAATAATGATGATGATGATGATAATAATGATAATGATAAGGATAAAGATAATAATGAGGATGATGATAACAATAATAGTGATAATGATGACGATAAGGATAATAGATAAGATAATTACAATATAACAGCAATAACAATGATAAGGATAAAAATAAGAGCTGTAGCAATAATATTACTAGTAATGATAATAATAATAATAACAATGATGATCATATCAATTAATTTTACGCAATCCCAAGACCGCAAGTGGAAATATCTTCATCCATCAGTGGCTTAATTACCGCATTGTGGTCTGATAGCGGAGCAGATGGTCTGGGGCGAGATGGCTAATTAGCATATTTATATACACGGTTAACACTTGCGTCGAGAGCGAGTTTGGGATCTCAAGGTCACGGAGGAGGGAGGGAGGGAAAGAGATGGGAGAGGGAAGGAGGGAAGGAAGGTGGAAAAGGGGAGAGAGGGAAGGAGAAAGAGAATGAGGGGAAGTGTTGAGGTGTATCACTTTTTATTTTCTCCCT
>NW_020868991.1:112457-117457 GCF_003789085.1 Penaeus vannamei | reverse complement strand
TGTCCGATGGCCCGTCGTCAGCGCTTCGCTCGCTTGTTCCGTGGCCCCGTGAGTGCCACCAGTTATTATCAATTACGCTGGCGATGATGATGATCCTGGGAGGAGCGGAGAGGAGTGCCATCAGTGTGCCACGCGCGTTCGGAGACACGGGTGCCTCCTCCTCGTGATCTCCTCCTTCGCCTCTTCTTCCCATCGCTCGAGTCTCGCCCGCTGCACTGCTGCCTCGACAGTGGCACTGACGCGGGTTCCTCCGACGGACGAGAGTAAGTAACTCGAGCCTGAGGATAGGATTGGATTCTCTTTCGAGCCGGAGAATAGGATTGGATTCTCTTTCGAGCCGGAGAATAGGATTGGATTCTCTCTCTCCTCCTTCAACGCCGTGGATGCACATTATTGTTGCTCTTAATATTGCTGGGATTTATTTTTCAATACGGAAGGCCTGTGTAGTGGACGCTATGAAGGGGGACTTTGCGTCACGACTTTCCTCCTTCGCGCTCTTTCGTAACGAGCGTTTGTGTTGATGTGTGATGAAAGGGCACAATGGCGGCCTGTGATGCAACGCGGGGGAAGGCTCTGTCTGCGCGATGATTTAAAGCGCGCGGTTTATTTCTTGCAGGACTAGTTTAAATACACTGCATTTTACCGCTTAGAGTATGCAGTTCAGATCGTTTTCTTTAGATTCATGTGATATGAGACCTCGCAAGATGATTCCCTCTGCCATGCATCCGGTAGAGTCGAGAGACAGACCACATTCCTTCGTAATGAGAACATAAAAATGTATTAAAACGCCAGAACCTCTGTTGCCAAGGGGTGGGATACAAGCACCCTACATACTCAGTGCAACGCCCCTAAATTCTGCTTAATTACGGGTGTCCTGTTGTCCTTCAGGGAAGCCAAGAATAGGATCCTAGTCTTTGCCAGACAGCAGAGGATGCGGCATGGCACTGGCACTGTCCAGACGGCGTCGCGGCGGGCATTAGTGCCACAGAGGAGGCGTCCCCGAGGGCAGTGGCTCTCGTACCCTGAAGGAATCCACGTGTGCTCGGCCCTGCTTAATTCGGCGAGGGACAGCGCGGCCGGTGCCATTATGCAGATGAGCTCGAAGGCGGCGCGGGCGGGGAATGCGTGCTCTGTGGGCGTCGTTGTTAGTGATGCTGTTAGTGTTTTTAGCATTATTATTATTATCATTATTATTTTATTATATTATTATTATTATTATTGTTATTACTATCATTATTATTATTATCATTATTACTATTATCATTATTATTATTATGATTATCATTATTGTTATTATCATTATCATTATTATTATCATTATCATTATCATTATTTTTATGATGAATATTATAATTATTGTTGGTTATCGTTATTGCTCATATCCTTGCCATCATTATTAATATAATTATTTTATGATTATTATTATTATTACTGTTGTTGTTATTGTTATTCTTCATGATATTGCCATCATTATTGTTACCATTGTTCATATTATTACTGCCATTATTATGATGATATTGATATTGATAATAACTGTTGTTATTCATTTTGCCTATTACTATTATCATTATCGTTTTTATTATGAT
The DNA here is from genome assembly GCF_003789085.1 of Penaeus vannamei. Taxonomy (NCBI): domain Eukaryota; kingdom Metazoa; phylum Arthropoda; class Malacostraca; order Decapoda; family Penaeidae; genus Penaeus; species Penaeus vannamei. The sequence continues at coordinate 115,871 of NW_020868991.1, read as the reverse complement.
ATTTATTATCATTATTAACACCATCGTTTATGGTCGTTATTATAATTACTTTTTTTGCACGGCGTGGAATATTTTCTTCACAGTGAAGTTCTCTTGACCTTAGATTTAGAAGCTACCATTTTAAGGAAGAGATTCAAGTACCCGTGAGAGATATAAGAAAGTAAGAAATAAAGTTAAAGGGAGAATGAAAGAAGGCAATATATATAAGTACACACATATATATATATATGTTTATATATATATATATATATATATATATATATATATATATATATATATATACAATTTTGCTTTTTTCTTTATCTTTTCCCATTCTTTTCTTTTTCTTCGGCGTCCCACTCCCCCTCCCCCCCGCAGGAGTAGTAAGTCCTTCCCCCACCCTACCCACCACCCCCTCCCGACGCCGCAGAAGGGCTCCGACGCCCCCCCCCCCTCTCGGCACAGAGGCGCTGGGGAGATGTCAAAACAAATCGCTCCCATCGATGTCATAATTGCTTAATTGGATTAACGAGGCTGACGTCATAAGGCTGATTAGGAGGGTGATGATGCGGGGCGTGGGCGGAGGGAGTAGAAGGTCATGCCCGGAGCGGAGGGGCGAAGGGGGAGGGAGGTGGAGGGGGAGAGGGGGGAGGGAGGAGAAGGGAAGTCGACCTCCTCTTTCATGGGGGAACTTTTAACTTTTTCTTTCTTCTTCCTCTCTTTGTTGGTCTTATAGTTTGCTTTTGTAATGTTTCATGTCTCGCGTTTGATTTTTCTCTTTCTTCTCATTCTTCTGTTTCTTTTCTTGTTTTATTTTTCTTCTTCGTCGTCTTCCTTTTCTTTTTTTTCTTCATGTACTCCTCTTCCTTATCTTCTCCCTCCTCTTTTCCTTTCACCATCCTTACTCTCATCCTCCTCCATCACCACCACCATTTCCTCCTCCCCTCCTCCTTCTCCCCTCTCCATCTCCTTCCCTCTCCCTCCACCACCTCCTCCCCCTCCCCACCTCTTTCCCTCTCCCCCACCTCCTTGCCTCTCCTCTCCTCCGATTTCATGACTCCCATGAGAGAGCCTCTGTGTTAAAGTACCATGTAATAAGGCGCCCGTTCGCTTAATAACCTTCGCATCAATGACCAGCCTGTTAATTGTTGCTGGAACATGTCCTCAACAAGATAAGGGTTGTTGTGTGGGAGTCCAGACGCCAACCGCGTGAGGGTGAGGTGTTTGTGTGTGTGTGTGTGCGAGAGAGAGAGAGAGAGAGAGAGAGAGAGAGAGAGAGAGAGAGAGAGAGAGAGAGAGAGAGAGAGAGAGAGAGAGAGAGAGAGAGAGCAGAGAGAGAGAGAGAGAAGAGAGAGAGAGAGAGAGAGAGAGAGAGAGAGAGAGAGAGAGAGAGAGAGAGAGAGAGACGGGCACACAGACAAACAGAAAAAGAGAGAGACGCAAGCGTGTTTTTGTGCGTGTGAATTAAATAACCAGGTCTACCCCCCCCCCTCAAAAAAAAAAAAAAAAAAACATGCAGCAATTTCGCAAGATTGCAAATTTATCACTGCACGACGCACTTGATCAACCCTTTCCTTTACACCCAGAAGAATGCAGCTTTTGTGCAAGAAGAGGATGTGATTAACTGTTAACATACCAGCGATCACATATGCAAATGAAGGACCACTTTTACTCGAGATCGGCTGATACAGGCGATTGGCGTGATGGCGAATGTGTGTGTCTGTTTGTGGATTGTATGTATGTGCATGCCTTTGCATGTATGTTTGTATGTATTTATGGATGTAAGTGCGTGTATGCATGTCTCTCTGTCTGCCTGTCTGTCTCTGTCTCTCTCTCTCTCTCTCTCTCTCTCTCTCTCTCTCTCTCTCTCTATATATATATTATATATATATATATATATATATATATATGTGTGTGTGTGTGTGTGTGTGTGTGTGTGTGTTGTGTGTGTGTGTGTGTGTGTGTGTGCGAGCGCATATTTAAATGCATTTACATGTGTATGTAGGTGTATGTATGCATGCGTATATGCGTTTACATGTGTTTGATTTTTTATGTATATGTATATGTGCGTGTGCGTATCCATGTATTATGAATATGTATGAGTTATCGTCTTGACATGAGAACTTGAATAACAAGTGAGTTATCCCATGATCATTACTATTAATGAGACGATAATGATCTCAAAAGTCAGACGATGATCCCGTAATGTATTCCTATATTAAACGCACCGATTTGATACGCTCATTTTAGAAGACTCGTTGAATATGTAAGCCAGCGGACGACGAGGATTATCGTTTATTATGCGGAGGAATCCTGGGACGCGCGGACTGGTGGGCGGGGTCCAGCGACGCCCTCGTTCCTGTGGTCGTTTGCGCCTTGACTGTGCCGATGGAGACTGGCGTGGGAAGCAGAGGGGCGGTTTTGGCTTGGTTCGGTCTCTGTCTGTCTCTGTCCTTCCTCTTCTCTCTCTCTCTCTCTCTCTCTCTCTCTCTCTCTCTCTCTCTCTCTCTTTTCTTCTTTCCCGCTCTTCCCCACTCTCCCTCTTCCTCTCCTTCTTCCCCTCCCTCTACCTCTCCCTCTCTCTTCCTTCACTCTCGCCTCCCCTCTCCGCGTCGAGACCCCTCAGTTCCTTCTCCCAAAGAACCCTCAAAAGGGAGAGAGAGACGAGATAAGGGGGAAGGGAGATAAGAGAAGGGGCGAGCTGCTCACAAGAGGACCTTTAGAGGCTACGATCCTGAAATGACTCGTGTGGGATGGCATTGTCCTGCACCGGCACCCTTAGGGACGATGGTGAGAAGGTGATGACGGTAATGATGGTGATGATGAGGATGATGCGCATAGTGACGGTATGGTGATGGTAGTGATTATGATGATAGTTACGATGCAGTGTAAGGTTGATGACTACGACTTTTGAGGATGGACAAGAAAGCAAAGAATAAGACAAAGAGAAACAAATGTTGGAAATGAGAGGGGAGGGGCGGAGCGGAGGGGAGGGAGGGAGGGGAGAAAGAATAAGAAACTGAAATTTGAAAAATGAGAGGGAAGTGGAAAGGAGGGGAGCGGAAAAATTAAGAAACTGAGAAATATTGGAAATAAGAGGGGAAGGGGAGGGAGGGGAAGGGAGAGGAAAGGAGGGAGGGGAGGGGGAGATCAGCATATATCAAGAAGATCTAAAAACATGCGTCCTTGATTTGCTCGAGTGGAGGGCTGGTATTTGCGCAGTCGAGGAATCAAAACATTGGAGATGGAGAAATAGGAGAGGAAGAAAGGAGTGAAGGAGAGACGAGGGGAAGAGAGAGAGAATTGATGTGGACGGAAGGAAGAAAAAGAGAGAGAGAGAGAGAGGAGGGGCAGGTAGACAGGTTGACAGACACATAAAGGTCAAGAAAAAAAAGTGGGAAACACATATTGAAACAACAAATCAGACTTCAATGT
>NW_020868991.1:104957-107457 GCF_003789085.1 Penaeus vannamei | reverse complement strand
CTGAAGATTGGGGGTTTTCTCTCTCTCTCTCTCTCTTTCTCTATCTATCTATCTGTCTCACCATCTATCTATCCATCTATCAATCTATCTCTCTCTCTCCCTTTCTGCCTCCATTCTTGCTCATCATCCCTCTCTTTCCGCCTCTCTATCTATCGTTTTCCTTTTTCCTCTTCTCACTCTCCATAGATTCACATATCAGCAAATAAACTCTTTTCTTATCCACTGAATAACATTCTATCTCCTCTTCAGTCTACGTTTCGCTTTCCGTGCCAATAGTAACATTAATACTAACAAAGATATAAGCATCTTCAAAACAATAACATTAATACTAACAAAGATATATACATCAAAAGCATAAGATTAATTTTAACAAAGATATAAACATCTTCAAATTAATAACATTAATATTAACAAAGGTATAAACATCTTCAAACCAATAACATGAATTCTAACAATAATATAAACAACTCCAGACCAATAACATTAAAGCTAATAAGAAAATAGACTCCTTCACATCTTCCTAGAGTGTTTTCTTTGCTCTTACACTTGTCATGTTGACATACCGAGCACCAGTTAAGGTCTTGTGGCGTCTTGGAAGTGGGGAAACTGACACTTTTTTGAGATCCTTCTTTTTAAGGTCTTGTCTGAAGATTCCTTAAAGATATCGCGGGTTCGAGAGGGACTTGAGGTTTTCGTTGATATAAGGGATTTTTTTTTCTTCTTTCTTTTTTTTCTTTTTTTTTTAGGGCTTCGCTTGAGAGTCTGGTATGCGGCCTTGATAAGAATTGAAGAAGAAATAATCCATGTTATTTTATTTACTTATTTTTTTCTTCCTCGAGTCCTTAGTGTTATAAATATCACATTGTTTTATCCTTACTATTTTGTTACATTATTTTTTATGATTACAATTTTAATCTCGTCGTCTTTACTTACAGCGTAACTATCGTGTCTATATCGTTAAAAAGAAGATGGGATTTAGGATTTCCCCTCAGCCTCCTCCCTTCCCTTCCTCTCCTCCTCCTCTTCTCCTTTTCTTTCTCTCTTTCCCCTCCCCTACTTTTCTTTCTCTCCTTCCCCTCCCATTCCTCTCCTTCCCCCCTTCCTCTCCCCTCCTTTTCCTTTTCCCCTCCCCTCCCCTCTACTTCCCTCCCCTCCCTCCTTAGCGCCTCCTAAGCCCCAGAAATAACAGCTCCCCTTGTGTGTAAGTGAGAATGAATGAAACAGAGAGCGCTGTCTCGGCCGCCTTCTTAATCTCAGCTTGTAAGGATGCTCTTTCTTCTCTTGTTCTCCCTCTCTCATTCTTGCGGAAAAGGGTTTATCGCGTTCTCATTCAGCGGTTGGTGGCGGGATCGGCTTCATTCACTGATGATCCCTTTTCATCTCTGTGACTGTTTTTTTATGGCCGTGAAGTTACATACATGCACAGATATAAACGTATAAACACTCGTACACAACACAGAGGGAGAAGGAGAGAGGGAGAGGGAAGAGGAGAGAAGGAGAGGAGAGGAGAGGAGAAGGAGAGGGAGAAGGAGAAGGAGAGGGAGAAGGAGAGGGAGAGGGAGAAGGAGAGGGAGAGGGAGAGGGAGAAGGAGAGGGAGAAGGAGAAGGAGAGGGAGAAGGGAGGAGAGGAGAAGGAGAGGAGAAGGAAAGAGAGAAGGAGAGAAGGAGGAGAAGGAGAAGGAGAAGGAGAGGAGAGGAGAGGGAGAGGGAGAGGAGAGGGAGAGGGAGAGAGCGAGAGCGAGAGCGAGAGAGAGAGAGAGAGAGAGAGATTGCAGTGGAACAAAGAGTGTTGTTTATTGTGCTTGACTCTCAAGTGCCTGGGCAAGGGAGAACTGCGCTCCCGTTGCCTTTGGGGAGCGGGATTGGCTGCGGCGCTTTCGGAGTTTGATTCAGGCCAATCACTCCAATGAGGCGGAGAATGAGTGCTTGAACTTGGGACGACGTCGGCCTCCCAGGAACACGGAGGGACGCGCGCACGCACACGCACACTCACCTACACATGAGCGCGCGCAACGAGAGCGTGGGCGGCGGGCGGGCGAGACGGAGGCGCCCAAAATAGATCCTGAATTTGACCATCGAGGGGCGAGGAGTTGGGGGGATAAGGGGTGGGGGGGTAAGGAGTGGCAGGAGGCCTCTGGTCGAAACGTGAGACTAATGGTCACGCGAACTTGGTTGCAGTAGCCAGATGTTGCAGTTGTTGCACGTAGGAGCATAGCGCTGGCATCCACCCAGTCATACCACTCATGTTCCCCCCCCCCCCCTTGGCCCTGAACTCCTTACCCATTCCACATTTGCCCATTCTCTTCCACCCGCAGGCACGCTTGTTTCTACTCTCCCCGCCGTCAGTGTCAGAGAGGGTTCTGGCAGGGGTGTCACGGGGCCCTCGGGGTTGGTCTTTTGGGGGAGGGGGGGTGATATGTTTACTGATATTTCTATCGTTTTCTAACTTCTCCTTATATCATCATCATCAGTCTCATAACCATTATCATCATCAATCCAA
>NW_020868991.1:97457-99957 GCF_003789085.1 Penaeus vannamei | reverse complement strand
ATGTTGTTGTTCGTTGTTTTTTGTTTTATTGAGTTTATGTTTGTATTAAATGCTGGTGGTTTGTGATCATTATTGGTGTTGTTATAATGATTTCGGTGTTCTAATCATTGTGATGTAATTCATTGATATTACGTATGCCAGTATTTTGTGATAGTGGTTAGAAAAAGTTTCTATGAAATAAATACTCAAAAAGTTACCAAAAAGAAAGACATTTCTCACGAAACTTGCAATTGTTGTGCTTCGTTTGAGAAATCTGCCACTTAAAGATAAGGCTTATCAGGGAGAGAAAGCTGTTTCGTCGCCCCCTCCCCTTCCCTCCCCCTTCCCCTCGACGTTCAGTAATTACATACAAACCGCCGGTTATTCGTGTCTATAATAATCGCTCTGTTTAAAAAAAGCCTTTTGACCGGACAGAGAAATCGCTCGTTTTCTTCGTGGGAGAGATAGAAAACGGGGCTCAGAGGCGGGCTTTTCAAACTCGGCGTCGTGTCCATTAAATGATCGTGAGTTTGCCAATGAGGTGATTAGCCTGTGGCTTTCCCTACCTTTGTGTGGTTGTTTGTGTTTGTTTATGTGTGTGTGGATTATGTGTAGGCGAGGAGCCGGACTGGGAAGCCAATCGCCGTCAGCGCCCGCGGGCTCGGGCCTTCGGCTCCTCCGCGCTCCCTTGTGGCCATAAGGACGGGTGACGGCGCCCCTCAGCATGGCGCGGGGCGGGCAGGGCCGGCCGTGATGTATGTCAAGGGGCGGAGTCGGGATGGGGTTTTAAGGGGGGGAAGGGGTTGATATGGGGGAGGGAGGGAGGGAGGGAGGGGAAGGGGTTGATATGGGGGGAGGGAGGGGAGGAGGGGAAGGGGTTGAATATGGGGGAGGGAGGGAGGGAGGCGAAGGGGGGCAAGGGGGGCGCACTCGAGAGGGGGAGGTTGGGGGGTAGGAGATATTAAAGTAGATCCTGGGAAACCTTTTGTGTTGATGGCGAGCTTGTACATTCCTCAGGCGACTTGTTTTCTCTCGCCTCAGGTGCTTTGGGTATGGGGAGGGGTAGGGAGGAGGGGGCAGTTGAACGAGTACGACGTAGGGAGGAGGGGGAGCGGGAGGGGGGGTAGTTGAACGAGTACACACCGTGGGGGGAGGAGGGGGGAGGGGGTGATGTTTGGAGAATGGTTAAAGAGTCATTATAATGATGACCTGGGTATAGTGATAATAAACTGGTATTCGGTAGAAAGGTTTCAAGATGTGAAAGGCGCTTGCACTGAACCCCGGTGCGTTAATGGTTCCGTGAGATCTGAAAATAGGCGTCTCGTTGTACCAGGTAATAGGGGAGGTTCCTGAAGGGGACGGACGGCGTTGAAAAGTTTATTTGTTTTGATTGATTGTATTTCGTGTCTATGGATGTTGGTTTTTATTCCGAGCATTTTTTCTTTTTTTCCCTCTTTTTGGGGGAGTTGATTTTTTTTCTTCTCCATTACCTTTTGATTCTGTTTGATTTCTCTCTTCTTGTCTTCCTCATTCTCGCCCTCCTTTCCCTCCTCCTTCCTTCCTTTTCTTCCTTCCATCTTTTCCTTTCTTCCGTCCTTCCCTCTCTCTCTCTCTCTCTCTCTCTCTCTCTCTCTCTCTCTCTCTCTCTCTCTCTCTCTCTCTCTCTCTCTCTCTCTCTCTCTCTCTCTCTTTCCTTCCTTCCTTCCTTCCTTCCTTCCTTCCTTCCCTTCTCCTCCTCCCTCCCTCCCTCCCTCCTCCCTTTCTTCCCCCTTCCTTCCTTCCTCCATACCTCCCTCCCTCTCTTCCATCCTTCCTACCTTCCTTCCATCCATCCTTCCTTCTTTCCTTCTTTTTTCCTTCCTTCCCTTCCTCCATACCTCCCTCCCTCCCTCCTCTTCCATCCATCCTCCCTCCCTCCCTCCCTCCCTCCCTTCCCTTCTCTCCTTCCTTCCTACCTTCCTTCCTTCCTTCTTTCCGAGACCCAAACAAAATGACCCAATTACGGCATTTCTTGTCTTTGGGAAAAAGGCTTTTAACCCAAATCGGAGGCAGTTTACCCAAAATGAGGAGTTTCCAGACATGAAATGGAGATTGCAACGTGTTATTCCATAAGAGAAAGTGCATTTTAAGGCGATTTGCTCTTGATGATTGGAATATTCGCCGAGTTTAATGCACGGGTGTGTTTTTCTTCCCATGTGAGCGATTTCGTTATATTAAGGAAGTTTCTGTAATAATTTAACTGTATCGTCGCTTCACTTTTTTTTTTCTTCAGAGAAAATGGTATATGTAACATTGTTATTATTTTTCCCAGGGTGGATCTCTTTATTGATTTTTAATAGGTTGTAGATATTATTGGTTTATTTATCTATCCTTCTGTTCCATTGCCTGATTTTTATCATTATTTTCTGCAGATTTAACGGGTTTTAAGTCGCGATGAATATATATACTTTTATTCCTATATTGTTGCATGTCTTATGTTAAGAGTGTAGCGAATAAGGTGTCTGCCTGAATGTATAACATG
>NW_020868991.1:84957-87457 GCF_003789085.1 Penaeus vannamei | reverse complement strand
TAAAAATCATTCTTTTTACCCAGTTCATCTCCCATTTTCTTCACATCGTTTTCATGGTTAATACACACATTACAATCATTAGAAAAGACTAAAACTATTAGTCTACCCATCTTCTCCCGCGGGTATCTGAGATAAGAGTTCGGTATCACTATCGTGTTTCTCAGGTACGACTCCGATTGAATTTGTATTTCTCACCTGTAATGGTCTTGGGAGTTCTCCTCAGAGGCGTGTACGAGGGTGGTTCAACGAGAGAATGCTGCGTGAAAGAGAGGTCATTTGTTGTTATTGTTATTTTGGTTTGTTTATTTATTTAGATTTTTTTGAGAGGGAGGGAGAGAGGGAAGGTTCTTTTTGGAAAGGGGGGATTTTTTCTTTTTTTGAGAGAGAGAGAGAAAGACAGAAACCGGGAGAGAGAGAAAAAAAAAAGAAAGAGAGAGAGACAGAAACAGAGACAGAAAGAAAGGGGGGAGGGAGAGGAGGGATAAAGAAGGTGCATTTTTTTTCTATTTTTCTGAGATAGAGAGGGGAAGGTGCTTTTCTTTTTCCTTTTTTAGAGGGAGAGAGAAAGGCGTTATTTTTCTTCTTGCCGACTTCGAGACCTTCGCTTATCCGTGCAGTGTGTCTCCTCGTTTCCAAAGAGAGAGAGAGACAGAGACAGAGACGCAATTTTCCTCCGCAAATACACAATTCACATCCAAAGACATGCACGACTAATAAACAAACATTGTTCTCCGAGTTAGGAACCTTGGGAGAGAGAAAGAGAGACAATAAGAGACAATAACGGTGTTTGTGGAGTCGTGTTTTTTCATCATTATTGTTATAATTATTTTGTAATTATTCCCGTCGAAATTAAGGAAGGATACAAAATGTGACGTCAAATTGCTGTCGTGACGTGAGTAGGAATCCGATTTTTTTTACTATTATTATTTTTTAATTTTTATTTTGTTATTATTATTTTTTGGCGTCTTTGTTGCACGTGAGTTCCTTGCATTTTATCCTTGACTTCTCGACTTGACTGAAGGATAGGGGTGGTAGGAAGAGTAAAAGTCGAAACAGGTTTTAAAGTTTCGTAAATTGCTTTCATTCTGTGTATTTTCTTCTTGTGTTTCGTTTCATTTTATACGTTTTTCTCTCTGTTTATCTCCCTATCTAATTCTTCTTTACTTTGCATTTTTGTTCTTTTCTCTCTATTTATCTTTCTGTTTGTGCATCTCCTTATATCCGCCTTTCTCTGTTTATCTTCCCATCCGTCATGGTTATGTGTGAATGTTCCAAGAATGTTAAATGTCGTCAGTTTGTCAGAATTCTTCGCTCGTGTCAAAACAACCTTCGTTCGCCTTGCCCCACTTAAAATAAAAATATTGTTTTGATATTTTTTGTTGAAGTCTGCTTTTTGTCTTATCATGATTTAATTCTATTATCGTTTTCACCAAATTTCTTGCCTTTATTTCATTCTCTCTTTTTTATCCCTTGATATTTCTCCTCTTTTCTAGTTAGTTTTTTTTTTTCATTTCTCTCGATTTTTTTTTGTTTTTTTCTATTTTCTCTCGATTAGTTTCCCTTTTTTTACTTTTATTTTTTTCTTCATATTTCTCTCTTCTAAAGCACCATGATAATTGGTCGTCGTATCATAGAAATGACAATAATGATAACAATAAAATAGAAAAAAAGAAAAAAAAAGGAAAAAGAGAAAAAAGATATACATAAGTGCATCCATACACACGTAAATAAATAAATGGATAAATAAAGAATTATACATATGGCTATTTAACTATATAACTATAGATGTAAATATATAACTATCACTAACTATATAAATTGTGTGTGTGTGTGTGTGTGTGTGTGTGTGTGTGTGTGTGTGTGTGTGTGTGTGTGTGTGTGTGTGTGTGTTCGTTCAGTCGGCAATGTAGAAAAGGTATGAATGAGAATGGATATCTTTCTTCACAATGCAAGAGATATATTTGACTGGTTTCGAATACATCTTCGTCGGAAATACATGTATATCTGACGATGTATTCAAACCGGTTAAATACATCTCTTGTATTTTATTGTGGAGAAATATATGTAGTTCTGACGATGTATTCGAAACCGGTTAAATACATCTCTTGTATTTTATTGTGGAGAAATATATGTAGTTCTGACGATGTATTCGAAACCGGTTAAATACATCTCTTGTATTACATTGTGAAGATACCCATGTATTTCTTACGGATAAATTCAAAACAGGTTAAATGCGTCTCTGGTATTGCGAAGGCATTCATTCTCATTCATGCATTTTCTACACATGTCAGCGTGAATAAGGTTCGGTCTGCAATGTCATGCGGCGGCCGATGCGACAGGAGGTTTTCCGCCTTGAAAGTCATGTTAAAATCCCGTCTGAGTTGATGATACCTTTGCTAGATCTCATAAAGGTCGTTTTCGCCTTTCTTTCGCATCATATTCGTCTCTTTCGTTCGTTTCATTTTATTTTGGTTTATATTATGTGATTGTTTTACTTGTC
>NW_020868991.1:65000-78384 GCF_003789085.1 Penaeus vannamei | reverse complement strand
TCCTCTCTCTCTTCTCTCTCATTCTCTTCTCCCTCTCTTCTCTCCTCTCTCTCTCTCTCTCCTCTCTCTCGTCTTTCTCTCTCTCTACCTTTCTCTCTCTCACCTTCTCTCTCTCACTTCTCTACTCTCTCCTTCTCTCTCTCTCTCCTTTCTCTTCTCTCTCCTTCTCTCTCTCTCCCCTTTCTCTCTCTCTCCCCTTCTCTCAGCTCTTCTCACTTCTCTCTCTCTCTCTCCCTCTCTCTCTCGTCTCTCCTCTCTCTCTCATCTCTCTCTCTCTCTCTCTCTCTCTCTCTCTCTCTCTCTCTCTCTCTCTCTCTCTCTCTCTCTTTTTCCCACCAGCTTTCTTTCTTTCCCTCTCATCAGTCCCTTTCTTACTCCCAAACTTTTTTCCCTTGTAAATCTATCAGTTTTTACACACGCATTGCAACTCGTGAATTCGATATTGGATCCATCTCTACCCTCATCTTCCTTCTCCTTTCTTCTTCCTTCTCCTCCTCCCTCCTCCTCCTCCACCTCCTCCTTCCTTCCTCTTCCTTCTTCCTCCTTCTCTCTTTCCTCTTACACCTCCTATTCCTCCTCTTCCACCTCCTCTTCCTCCTCCACCTCCTCTTCCTCTCCACCTCCCTCCCTCCACCTCCTCTTCCTCTTCCTCTTCCACCTGTCCTCTTCCTCCCATCCTCCACATCTTCCTCCTTTCCTGGGCATCCTCTCCTCCTTTTACTTCCAGTCGCCTCCCGGTAACGCACACTTTCACCTAGGTAGTCCATTTGAATAGATTTTCATTGTGATTTGAGGAATGCGGACCTTTTTGAATAATTTATTTTGATTTTTTTTTTAAATACTTTTTTTTTTTTTTTTTTTGTGTGTTGTTTGTGTGTGTGTGTGTGTTTTGTGTGTGTGTGTGCGTGTGTGTGTGATGCGATCAACATTTCTCAGTCCATTTGATTAATTTCTTAATGTTTCGTTCCAGGTACCGTGTGGTGGTGGCAGCAGCTACTTAGAAGCCTGCAGGTAACATTATAATAACCGTTAAGGTCGAGCTTGAAATGAATAATTGATGAATTCGAAAAAAAAAAAATATATATGAGAGATTAAAAATACAAAATAGAAAAATACAGGAAAGGTTTGAGGTCGAGGAGGACCCGTTCTTGAGAGGTTGAAGTAGAGGGGGGATGTCTTCAAGGAGGAGGTCGAGGTAGCAGGTGACGGAAGCGGTCTGGGTCGAGAGGGAGCTGAGGTCGAGGCAGTTGAGATTGTAACTAAGGTCGAGGGTGAGATTGTAACTAAAGTCAAGGTCGAGGATGAGGCTATAGTTAAGGCTGAGGGTGAGGTTGTAACTAAGATCGACGTGGAGGGTAAGGTTGTAACTAAGGTCGATGGTGAGATTGAAACTAAGGTCAAGGTCGAGGGTGAGGTTAAAGCCAAAGTCGAGACAGATGAAGTTTGACGCTGACGATGAAAATGAGATCAAGGGTGAGGTTTTGTCTGTGGCTGAGGTTTGAGGTCGAGGATGAGGTTGCAGCACCGCATTCCGAGAGCGAGCAAGGGCCAGCGTGCGGTTTGATATGGAGCCGGAGTGCGAATCGCCCGTGTCCTTTGAAGGAGCTGGTCTCGAGGCTGGTACGTGAAAACGCGATCAACGCGTGGTCCGTGCGTGGTCGGGGATGGTGGGGGGGCGGGGGTGTTGGAGGAGGAGAGTGGAGGGTTGGGGAAGTGAGAGGCCGTGGGGAGAGGGGTGGGGGGAGAGGGGTTGGGGCAGCGAAAGGAATACTGGATTCTTCCCTCTCTCCCTCCCTCCCCCTCCCCCCACCACTGTTCTTCCTTCCTCCCCTCCTTCCCATTATTTGTCCTTTTCTTCTCTTTCACTCTCTCTCCTTTTCCCTTCCTCCCCCTCCCCATCCTCATCCTCTTCCTATCCTTCCTCCTCTCCCTCCCCTCCTCCCCCCCCTTCCACTTCCTCCTCCTCCTCCTCCCCTCTCCACTTCCACCTTATCCTCCTCCTCCTCCCCTCTCCACTTCCTCCTCCTCCTCCCTCCCTCTCCACTTCTCCTTATCCTCTTCTCCTCCCTTCCCTTCCTCCTCCTCCTCCTTCCCTCCCCTTCCTCCACTTCCTCCTCCCTCCTCTCCTTCCTCCTCCCTCCTCCTCCTCCTCCCCTCTCCCTTCCTTCCTCCTCCTCCTCATCCCCTCTCACTTCCTCCTCCTCCTCCTCCCCTCCCTCTCCTCCTCCCCTCCTCCCCTTCCACTTCCTCCTCCTCTCCTCCTCCCCTCTCCACTTCCTCCTCCTCCCCCCTCCTCCTCCTCCTCACTTCCTCCTCCTCCTCCTCCCCTCTCACTTCTCCTGCCTCTCTTCCTCCTTCCTCTCCTCCACCTCCTTCCTCCTCCTCTCTTCCTCTCCTCCCTCCCCCCTCTCCACTTCTCCTCCTCCCCTCTCCACTTCCCCTCCTCCTCCTCCTTCTCCCCTCTCCACTTCCTCCTCCTCCTCCTTTTTATCGTCTACTTCCTCCTCCTCCCCTCTCCACTTTCCCTCCTCCTCCTCCTCCCCTCTCCACTTCCTCCTTATCCTCCTACTCCTCCCCTCTCCACTTCCTCCTCCTCCTCCTCCCTTCCCTCTTCACTTCCTCTCCTCCTCCTTCCCCTCTCCACTTCCTCCTCCTTCCTCCTCCACTTCTCCTTATCTCTCCACTTCCTCCCTCACTCCCTCTCTCCATTCCTCCTCCTCCCCTACTTACTCCTCCTCCTCCTCCCCTCTCCACTTCCTTCTCCTCCTCCTCTCCACTCCTCCTCCTCCCTCTACTTCCTCCTCCTCCTCCTCCCCTCTCTTCCTCCTCCTCCTCCTCCTTTTATCGTCTCTACTTCCTCCTCCTCCTCCTTCTCCTTCTATCGTCTCCTTTCACTCTCCGCGTTTGTGCTGCCAGACATCCGCGAGACAGCGGTCTTTGGAGAAACTAGAAAAAAAATCTTTGCGACTTATATTCGCCTCTTTCGCTTCGCTCTCCCTCTCTTTCGGTTTTGCTTCGTTATGCTTTTATACTTCCTTTCTCTTACCTTTATTGTATCTCTTCTCTTCTCTCTTTCCATCACCTTATCTCTCCCCTCCTCCCTCTGTCTCCCCCCTTATTTCCTCTCCCCTTCTCCTTTCCTCCCTCCCTCCCTCTCTCTCTCTCTCCTTCACTCTCCCATCCCCCTCTCCCTCCTCCTACCCTCCACCCTCCCTCTCTCCTTTCCTACCCTCCCCTCCCCCTCCCCTCCCCTCCCTCCCCTTTCCCTCCCTCTCCCTCCCTCTCCCTCCCTCTCCCCTCCCCCTCCCTCCCCTCCCTCCTCCCTCCCCTCCCCTCCCTCCCCCCTCCCTCCCTCCCTCCCTCCCTCCCGAATTGCGGACTAATTAACGCGGATCTCCCTCGTCGGCGGTCCGGTCTCCGCGTCAGAGGCCGAGTCGGACGAGGAGCAGCATCCGAGGAATCTTGCGGCGGAGGGAAAGAAGTCGTTTGCGGAGTCATCGGTTTTAATCAACTCGAGGGAGATGGGGGTGGGTATGGGAGCGGGGGGGAGGGAGGGAGGAAGGGGAGAGGGGAGGGAAGAAAAGGGAGAGGGGAAGGGACAGGGAGGGAGGAAGGGGGAAGGAAGGGAAGGGAGGAGGGAGGGAGGGGAAGGGGGAGGAAGGAAGGGGTAGAGGGACAGAGACAGGAAGATGTATAAGGAAAGGGAAAAGGAGATGAAGGAAAAGGAGAAGAAAAGGGAAGGAGAAGGAGAAGGACAGGGATAGGGGAAAATGGAAAAAGAAACGAGGAAGAGAGTTAGACTTACAGGAAGAAGGAGAAGAAGCTGAAGAAGAAGAAGAAGAGGAAGAAGAAAGAGGAGGAGGAGGAGAGGTTAGAAGAGGAGGAACAACCAAGGGACTAACCAAACCACCAACGTAGACGAAGAAATGAGAGATAATCCGAAGGAAATCGAATGAACACAAAGCAGGAAGCGACGGTCACCTCCCCTGTCCGAGGCGGTGGCGGCCGAACAGCTGATTAGACAGGTATTGGCCAGGGACGTCTTGATTACACCTGGGGGAGGGGGGAGGGGGGTGACTGATCGCCTGACGCCTTGTCTGCTTGCGTTTGCGTCTGTGTTTGTGTGTGAGTGAGTGAGTAGTGTGAGTGGTTGTGAGTGTGTGTGTGTGTGTGTGTGTGTGTGTGTGTGTGTGTGTGTGTGTGTGTGTGTTTGTGTCAGCGTCTTTGTTGCGTCATTGTTGATATCTATAATTATATATCCGTATTCACATGTGTCAGTATCTACGCATGCCTCTTGTGTGTAGGGGTTATAAGTGTAGGTGCATGTGTCTGTATGTCACGCATGGTGTATCCTTTACATGAGTGCACACTTAATCCGGATAAGCGAACACAGGTGCCATTTTTACAGAAGACAGCAGAAAGGAGGGAAGAATGGCACTCATTTGGCATCTGAGTGTCAGAGTTAGTGGCACCTTTGGCTGATCTGACACATTCAACGAGAGGAGATTCTACCTTTTGAAAAATACCTGGATATTAAATGGACTGGTGTTAGCTATATTTATTTATCTCCAGTTTTTTAATTAACAATGAATTCCGTATAATATTTATTTTCTTATATATATATATATATATATATATATATATATATATATAATATATATATATATATAATATATATATATATATTTATTTGTTTATTTATTTATTTTTTTGTACATTCATTGTCGAAGATTAATGTTTATTTCAATATATTTGCAAGAAATGAAGTCCTTGAATATTAAGGAGTGAAAATAAAAGAATAATTAAGGAGTGTTTTCGTGTCTCCGTTTGGAAGACGTCGTGTGGCTCGGGGAAGCAGCGATCGGGTCCCGCAGCGTTGCCAGGTCGGAATTTGGTCTGATCTGTATTTTTTCTTCATTTTATTCGTCTTTTTCTCATTCTTGGGTTTTCGGTCGAATCAGTAATGTTTTTTTGGTTTCTTTTTATTCGTCTTCTTTTTTTCTCATTTTCTTGGGTTTCAATGTAATCAATAATCTTTTTTCTCTTTATTCGTCTTCTTCCTCTTTTTATTCTCATTTTCTTGGCTTTCGGTCATATCAGTAATATTTTTTCTTTCTTATTTTTTTTCTCATTTTCTTGGTTCTCGTTCGAATCTGTAATATATTTTTGTTAGTTTTTATTCGTCTTCTTTTTTGTTCTCAATTTCTTGGCTTGCGGTCTAATCAGTAATATATTTTCTTTCTTATTAATGAATTTCTTAATAAAGGACGGATGTTGCAGGATCGCGTTGCTAAGGATTGCAGGATTTGAAGAAGGATAGAAAGGGAGGAAGGATGGGAAGGAGGGAAGCGGGAAATAGGAGAGTGAATGGATAATAGGAGGAGAGGAGTGAAGCGGAGTGTAGGATGGATGGAAGGAAAGAGGGACGTAAAGAAGAAATTAAGAACGCAAGGAATGAGGGAAATCAAGAAATCAAGAAGGTAAGGAATGAGGGAAGTAAGGAAGAAATTGAGAAAGTAAGGAAAGAGGGAAGTAAGGAAGAAATCAAGAACGTAAGAAGAGGAGGGAGGAAAGGAAAGGTATTAAATACGTGAAGGAAGAAGGTGGGGAGAAAGGGATATCGAAGATGAAATGAAAGAAAGAAGAACGGAAAAAGTAAACTGTAAAAGAGAAATAAAGAGAAGAAAAGAAAGGAAGCAAAGGAAAGGCAAAGGACGAAAGAGGGGGGAGGAGATAGAACGAAGAAGAAGGAAAGGAAATGGCAAGAAAAAGAGAGAGGAAGAAGGAAGCGAAAGGGAAGAAAGGAAAGAAAGGAGATAACAAAAAAGAGAAAGAGAGAGGAAGGAGACAAAGGGGAAAATAAGAAAAAAATAAGGAAGAGAGAGAGGAAGAAAAGGAAGCGAAGGGGAAGAGAAAAGGGAAAAGGAAAATGAAAGAGAGAGAGAGAGAGATAGCGAGCGACGAAGGAAGGAGCGTGGGGGGGGGAGATAAAACGAAGAGGAAGGAAAGGAAATGGCAAGGAAGAGAGAGGAAGGAAGGGGGCAGAGGGGGGGGGGAGACGACGTAACCTGAGCGCGGCTTCGTCAACTCGTCCCCCGGGTCGTCCGTGACCTTGGCAGGACGCGCGTAGAGTGGTTTATTGGGACCTGGTGGCGGGGGGGGGGGTAGGAAGGGAGAGAAGGGGGGTGGGAGGGGAGGAGGGGTGGAGAGGGGGAAGAGAGGAAAGGAGGGAGGGAGAAGGAAGGGAAGGGGAGGGTGGGAAACGGGTGGTGATAAAAAAGGGATAAAGAAGGATTGAGATTAAAAAGAAGGGTGGGCACGGATAGGATGATTGATGGAGAGACAGAGAGAGAGAGAGAAAAAAGAAAGAAAAGAGAGAGAGAAAGAGAGCGAGCTTATTTAAAATTTCATACAGTGACATCATAAAAGAACTGAACTAAACGCTAACATAACCTTCCTCAAGGGCCAAAAACACAATGGTAGTTATTACCTGTACAGATGATAGTGATTATTATTTCTGCACCTGAAGACGGTTTTCCTTTGAGAAGAAAAAGTAGTTCAGTGCTCGTAAAACTGTGGATATTTTTTCGCAGATATATACAGTTAAAGTTTACAATATATTTCACTCACATACGAACGCGTAAACACCCGGTCAAATGAAAGCAAACACGCAGATACATACACACGCGCGCTAATATACACGCACATAATCACACACATAAACATATTCATAAGCATATACATAAACACGCACACATAACACACACACATAACACACACACACACACACACACACACACACACACACACACACACACACACACACACACACACACACACACACACACACACACACACACACACACACACACACACACACACACACACACACACAAATGATTTACGCACACAGTAGATACCGTATTGTATTAATCCAGATGGTATGAAAAGTAATTAGCAGGTGTGGAGGGCGCGCAGGGGAGGAGGGGTAGGAAGGGGGGGGGTGGGGGAGGCCAAGCTGACAGGCACACAAAATAGATTTCCTGAATATTTGGAAGACTGAATGGCTGGAATGAAAGAATTATTGAATGAAGGATGGTAACTGATTGAATGACTGACTGAATGACTGATTGAATGACTGACTAACTGAATGAATGAATGATTGAATGACTGACTGATCGACTGACAGACTGAATGGCTACTGACTGACAGAATGAATGAATGAATAACCGAGGTATACATCAATAGGGACGGTGTGATGCAGAAAACCGACAGGATGGAGGAAATGGGAAGCGAAGGTTGGAGAAAATGGAGGGAGAAGGGGAATGGGGAGGCGTAGGTAGGGAGGGGAAAGGAGAAGGGAGGGGAGGAAAGGTATGTGGGTATGTGGTACCGCGTTGGGAAGCTGCTTACGGTTGCCATGGGCGGGTCATGCCTGCGGTTGGACGAGCGTTGACCTGGTTATCCGGGAGGTCAGGTTCTCGCAGGGCACGTGGCGCTGTTTGCTGGGGAGAGGGAGGAGGGAGAGAGGGAAGAGGAAGAGGAGGAAGGGTGAGAGGGAAGGAGGAGGGTGAGAGGGAAGGAGAGAGAGAGTGAGAGGGAAGGAGAGAGAGAGGAAGGAGAGGGAGGGTGAGAGGGAAGGGGGGGGGGGAAGGGAAGGAGAGACAGACAGACAGATAGACAGACAGACAGATCAACAGACAAACAAACAGCGATAGAGATTGGGTATGACATTGCTGATAAGTTTACAGTGAGCGCGAGGCGTAGCAATGTCCGCTAACGCCTTGCAATCCCCGTAAAAGGAATTTCAGAAGGGAACTATGTCAAGAAGGAGCCTCGTCTTTGAGGAATTTATGACAGCGTAGAGAGGAATTAGGAAGATACAGCAAATACTGTTTATAAAACGGAGAGAAAATCGGAGTTGAGGCGAGGAGCAACCGTATTTTTCCTCCTCTCTCACGGAGGGGCGCCAGCGAGCCATTGTACTTCGCCCTACTTAGGAGCCGAGACGCCCGCACGCCCGCACGCCCGCCTGGAAGATCTCTCGCATTCAGAGCGGGGGACGCCTTCGCCCGTGACAAGGCTGCAGATGACGGAGATGCAGACGTCGGGATGCTGCGGGCGGGGAGGATCGTAGTCGCTGCATTTCCCACGAGAACGGGGTGGGCGTGCGGTGTGGCGTCTCGGCGTGGGGAACCGGGTCGTGGATTTATGATTAATAATGATAATGATCATTGACCATTTAGTTTAAATCCATTTGTTACAATGGGTGTGGTCTGCTGTGACATGCGGCCTGTTTGTTTAATTAACCCCTCCCTCTCCCTCCCCCTCTTCCTTCCTCTCCCTCCTCTCTCCTTCCCCCTCTCCCTCTCCCTGTGTGCAAGGAAAGGTCGGTGTTTCCATCCACTGGCAGCGCGCGGAATTGAACGCGGGTCAGCAAGATTGCTCGACGAGAACGCTACCGATGCAGACAGCGCACAGGTACAAGACGGGAAATTTATGTAAAATGCCGATGACAGAAAAACAGGCAGATACACATACATAGGCACACTGTACGAGATAGGAGGACTCAGACATTGGTTTGGTCTGAAAGACGACGCGAAGCCCGCGAGAAGCCAAACGGAATAGAGAGAGACGGACGGCGCGGCGCTCTCCATCGGAACACCGAGATAAATGTTCTCGTGAAATCCAAGACACACGGCCCGCGTATAAAGGTCAGAAGAGTGTGTACATCTCCAAACACTTTAAAGGGACGGCAGAAGGCGCAGCCCTCTTCAAAAGACCACGAAAAGTGTGACCCGCAAAGAAAGACCAGAATGCGGTGAAGCCCTTTCTTCTATTCTTTTCTTTAGAACGAAACAAAATATAGTAACCTTCTTGGAATCAACAGGAGGCTTGGCGGAGACCCCCTGAGGAGAACCTCGGAGTGGTTTAGAACCCCTTAAACAGAACCTGAAGGTGCTGTGGTCCCAACATTGGCGCGCGAACCCCGCCCTGCTCTCACTGCCTCGCTCACAGAGAGAGCCTTACACTTCACTGTAAATTCTGCCTCGCTGCTTCATTTGCATATCTTTAAGCGCGTGTTCAACATATGTTCAGATGTACAAAGTGATACGAATAAGCGTTTGATGGTGTTTGCATTGTACTTCTATTTACGATTGGAGGCTGAGGAGGGGCGGCTGATCGCGCGACCTTTCTCCGCCTTTATTGCGCGTATTCTTTGGGATCTTTTTTGCTCGGCTGCCTTCGTTGTGGGGCTGAGCGTTGTTATCCATGGGGGGAGGGGGAAGAGGGGAGAGGGGAGAGAGAAGAAGGAGGGGAAGGGGGAGAGAGAGGAAGAGGGAGAGGAGGAGAGGGAAAGGGAGAGAAGGAGGGAGAGGGAAAGGGAAAGAAGGAGGGAAGAGAGGGAGAGGAAGAAGGAGAAGAGCGAGGAAGAGGGATGAGAAGAGGGAACGAGAGCCAATCAGTCAGACAGAAAGACAGACAAACAGACAGACACGGCAGAGTGAGTGAGTGAGACGGAGAATACACAACTCGACAGCCAGACAGACAGAGACAGAAAGATCACCAAGTGGAGTTCCAAAAACCGGGTGAGACTCATAATTCTAGAGATAGGCCTGGCAGAGTGAGCGCCGTGTCTCGCAGATTGCGTCTATAACAAACAGTAATTTAGCCACAGCAAATAAAGTAAGGTGAGGGGAAGGGGAGGGAAAGGAAGAGAAGGAGGACAAAGAAAAGGTGAGGAAGAAGAGGAGAAGAAGAAGAAGGAGGAAGAGGAGGAGAAGAAGAATAAGAAGAAGAAGAAGAAAGAAAGAAAGAAAGAAAGAAAGAAAGAAAGAAAGAAAGAAAGAAAGAAAGAAAGAAAGAAGAAGAAAGAAAGAAAGAAGAAGAAGAAGAAGAAGAAGAAGAAGAAGAAGAAGAAGAAGAGGAGTAAAGAAGACGAAGAAGGTGCATGGCGTTGAGAGGAGAACTGAGATGTGAGAAGATGAAGGAGGATTAATAAGGGAGAAAGAAGTGATAAGTAAAAAGAGGAAGAATAAAAAGGAGAGAGAAATGGATGACAGGAAGAGGAAAATGCGAAGGGGGAATAAGGTAGAAGAAGGAGAATCATAATAAAGGAGGAAAAGACGCAGAATTTAAAATTGATAGAGGGAAGGAAGACGAGAAGGAGATAGATAGTGGGAAGAAGAAAATAGAAGGAACGAAAGATCAAACAGACAAAAAAAGCAAAAAAAACCAAAACAAACAAGAAAACCCTAGACAAACAGCAAAAAAAGACATAAAACATTGCAAAAAGACCCCCCCCCCGCTCCCCGCGACGCCCCTCTCTCACACCTTCCATCAACCCCCCCCCCTGGCACCCTCGGCCGCCGTCTTCTCTCCCCCTCCTCGCCCCCGCCTCCCCCTCCTCGCCCCCGCCCTCCCCACCCGCCTCCTGGCACGGCCTCTTATTGCCCCGCCGGAAAATAAAAGCCAAAGCCAAAGTAAGTTATATTCCTTGTAAAAGCTGATGTGAATGATAAGATAAATTATCAGAGGTCAGGGGAAGGATGGAGTTAGTTATTTATCGAAAGGTTGCAGGAGGGAGAGGGGGAGGGAGGGGTAGGGAGAGGGAGAGGGAGAGGAAGAGGAAGAGGAAGAAGAGGGAAAGGGGGAGAGGAAGAAGGAGATAGGGAGGGGGAAAAGGAGAAAGAGAGGGAGAGGGAGGAGGAGGAGAGGGAGAGTTAGAGAAAGAGGGAAAGGGAGAGGGGAGAGAGAAAAGAAGAAAGAAAGAAAGAAAGAGAAAGAAAAGAGAGAGAGGGAGAGTGTCTTGTCAGCGTCAACAAAACACTGTTTTAAAAAGCTGTTATTCTAAACGTATGATATGCTTTTAGTGTTGCTGTTATGTCTCAGATGGCGCTGTTGTTTACAATGTTTCTCTCAATGGGCAGGTTGCATAAAGTGTCGTTATCTTTGCAACAATGAGGCTGCTCATGTTGTTCAGTTTTTAATGAAGGGAAAATGAGCGAATTTGTCGTTAGGGAAAGACACTGCAGCATTTTTTTCTGCGTTTTGAAAGTGAGAATTATTTGGAAGGAAGGATGGGAATTGGTTTAATCGGGTCGATATTTACTCTTTCTTTCTTTCATCTTTTTATTTTTATTTATTTTTGCATTTTCTCTCATCTGAGTTATTCCCTTTATTATTATCCAAGTCTCTTCTTCTTCTTCTTCTTTTCTTGTGTTTTCTTTCCTCTGATTTATCTCCTTTATCACGATTTTGTCTAAATCTTTCGATTTCTCATTTTCTCCTTAATATCGTCTTTTCTCTCGTATATTCTCATTATCATATTTTAAGTATTTCGATCTTTTATTTCAATTTTTTTTCATATCTCCTTTCCTCCCATACATTCCCTTTATCACATTTTACCTAATTCTCCTTTCGTCTCCTTCCGCGATTCCGAATGGGCTTAGGTCCCCCTCCCACCCACCACTCACCCCTTCAACCCCTTATCTCGGAATAGAGTGAACAGAAACACCCTTAATTATATACTTCTTTTCTGGCCTTTTAGTTTCCCTTATTTGTGATTCGCGGGCGTGTATGGGCGTATGGGCGGCTTAATTGATATCTGGGTTCTTATCTCGGCCTTCCATAGCGTCCGGTTAATTAGTGGGGGAAGCTTTCTCTCTCTCTCTCTCTCTCTCTCTCTCTCTCTCTCTCTCTCTCTCATCTCTCTCTCTCTCTCTTCTCTCTCTCTCCTCTCTCTCTCTCTCTCTCTCTCTCTCCTTCTCTCTCTCTCTCTCTCCTCTCTCTCTCTCTCTCTCTCTCTCTCTCTCTCTCTCTCTCCTCTCTCTCTCTCTCTTCCTCTTCCTCTTCCTCTTCTCTCTCTCTCTCTCTCTCTCTCTCTCTCTCTCCTCTCTCTCTCTCTCTCTCTCTCTCTCTCTCTCTCTCCTCTCTCTCCTCTCTCTCTCTCTCTCTCTTCTCTCTCCTCTCTCTTTCCTCTCTCTCTCTCTCTCTCTCTCTCTCTCCTCTCTCTCGCTCTTCCATCCTCTCTCTCCTTCTCTCATTCCTCTTCCTCCTCTCTCGTCTCTCTCTCTCTCTTCCCTCTTTCCTTCTTCCTCCTTCCTCTTTCTTCCTCTCTCTCCTCTTCCTCTTCCTCTCTCTCCTCTTCCTCTTCTCTCTCTCTCTCTCTTCTCTCTCTCTCTCTCTCTCTCTCTCTCTCTCTCTCTCTCTCTCTCTCTCTCTCTCTCTCTCTCTCTCTCTCTCTCTCTCTCTCTCTGTTTATTCCTCTATTTCTTTATCCATTTATGCAATTCATACTTACGTGTTTACCCATCTTCCTGTTTTTTTTTTTTCGAACACAGTTTTTCCTATTATGGTTTTGTGCTCGAATGTAGGTTTAAGGTTTTGGGTGTGGGCGTGTGACTTTTCGGGCGTGTCTTTGTTGTTATTTGTCGCTTAAGTAAAGGAAAAAAAAAATAATATCAAACTTTATACTAAATACGAATAAGATGAAAGGTAGTTCGCTTGAAGGGTAATAGTGACGACTCTGCCATCACCAACGCTATTAGCAACACCGACAAGAACAATGAGAACACCATCACCAACGATACAATAATAGCATCACCAATAACAAGACAATAACACCACCACACCACCACACCCCACACCCCCACACCCAAACTCCCCCATACCCCACTTACCAAATCATCTCACCACCACCCACCATCACATCACCCACCACCACCACCACCACCACCACCCACCCTCACCACCACCACACCACCCTCACCACCACCACCACCACCACCACCACGACCACCACCACCACCACACCACCACCACCACAACCACCACCACACCACCACCCCACACCCCAACACCACTCCCCACCACCACCCCCACCACTCCCCCCTCCACCCCCACACCACAGTACGAGCCTCCCACCGCCAGCATCCTCGGCCAGTGTCCCGCCGATTGCAAACAGCGGCTGCAACCTGCATTTAAGCGCAACATTACGGTGCGTTGATTGCAGTTCGCGAAGGTCGACCCGCCCCCCTCTTGGACAGGGTAGTGGCGGCGGAGGTTATTATAGGTTGCTTTGCCTCTTTTCTTCTTCTTCTTCTTTCTCCTCTCTTCGCTTCCTGTCTGTCTCGGTTGCTTTGCCTCTCTTCTTCTTCTTTCTTCTTTCTCCTTTCTTCGCTTCCTGTTTGTCTTCTCTTCTTTCTTCTTTCTTCGCTTCCTGTTTGTCTCGGTTGCTTTGCCTCTTTTCTTCTCTTCTCTTCCTCTTGGTCTCTATTTTGATTTTTTGTTTGGTGTTTTTTTTTTTTTCTTTTTTTTTTTGTCTTCTTCTTTTTCTCTTTGTTCGATGTGTTGTTCGTTCTCTCATTATCCACTCTTCTCT
>NW_020868991.1:57500-60000 GCF_003789085.1 Penaeus vannamei | reverse complement strand
CGCGGGTGCCGCCGCCGCCCGCCGCCGACGTCGCGTGAAATTGCGGAAAATTACGGAGGTGGTCATAAAGCTGTGACGTCACGGGGGTGGGGAGGAGGGGGATGATTAGGAATTGGGGGTGTGGAGGGCAACGGGAGGAGGGAGGGTGATTAGGAATGGGGAAGGGGAGGAGGGAGGGGAAGATGTTTAGGTAGCTAGGGCGAAGGGGAGTAGCAGGAAGAGCGAGGAGAAAAAAGGAGGAAGTAGGAAAAGGGGGAAAAGGCGTCGTAAGGATTTGGGAAAAAAGATACTTGGCGCAGTTTGATCATGGAAGGTTGGGAAAAGTTGGTGCAAGAATGTGACACACAAGCACGTACGTTTATGTACTCCCCCCCCCCTCTCTCTCTCTCTCTCTCTCTCTCTCTCTCTCTCTCTCTCTCTTCTCTCTCTCTCTCTCTCTCTCTCTCTCTCTCTCTCTCTCTCTCTCTCTCTCTCTAGTTACCTATATACCTATTTATATATGTATGTATCTATCTATCGATTAATCTATCTAGAAGAAGAGCGATATATATATATTATATAATATATATATGTGTGTGTTGTGTGTGTGTGTGTGTGTGTGTGTGTGTGTGTGTGTGTGTGTGTGTGTATGAACACGAGCACAAAACACAATCACGTGTACACAAAAATGAAAATGAAACTAGCCATAATGAGATATGAAAATGAGCGTGACGTTTCGAACTCTTCACGAGGTCCTCTTCAGACAAAAAAAGAAATCCATTTCGGTTTTTGTCTGAAGAGGACATCGTGAAGAGTTCGAAACGTCACGCTTATTTTCAATTCTCATTATGGCTAGTTTCGTTTCATATATATATATATGTGTGTGTGTGTGTGTGTGTGTGTGTGTGTGTGTGTGTGTGTGTGTGTGTGTGGTGTGTGTGTGTGTGTGTGTGTGTGTGTGTGTGCGTGTGTGTGTGCGTGTGTGTGTGCGTGCGTGTTGAATATATATCCATGTACATATAAATTCATACATATGCGTATACTGTATATGCATGTATATGTTAGTATATGGGTGTATATACATACATACATACACATGTACTGTACTTACACATACATAGATGAGATGACCATCGAAGTTAGAATTTCTATAATAATGGACTGACTCTACCATAAAACAACTATTGCAGACTGCAGCAGCAACAACGGCAGGCACAGGGGACGAAAGTTAACCTGCGCATTGTTCAAGAGAGTTCACTGTTGCACTTGACGGAGGGAAAAAAATCACCCCCCCCCCCGCCTTCACAAGGGGGTTGACCTCTGACCTCTGGTGCGGGGTTGTCCTGTTGCTTTGTTGCTCGTGTTTGCACGGTCACACGGGGGGGGGGGGAGGGGAAGGGAGGGGGGAGAAGAGGGGGAGGGGATGGGAGATGGGAGAAGTTGGGGGGAGATAAATAGAGGTGGGTATGTGGTGGCGAAGGAAAGGCCAGAATAAGTCGAAGGGAGGAATAAGAGAGAAAGAAGTAGGAAATTAAATAAAACGAGAATTATGACGAAGAAAAACAAAAAACAAATTTAGAAGGAATGAAATAAAAATATGAAGCAACAGTGATTTTTATCTACTTGTCGCCATCAACATAATTTTCACAGCCATCATTATGACTCCAAGCATCATAATCACCATTAACACCTTCATCATCATTATCATCATTATCCCAGACATCCTCACCATTCTTGTCATCCAAAAATCCAATAAATCCGATCATATTGCAAACCGTTGCACACTCCAGGAACCTGCAATCTTGCCCGGGTCTTCTGGTCGAGAAGAGAAAAAAGAGAGAGAAAAAAGTAGTTAAAATAAAAGATGAGAAAAGAAGGGTCGAAAGAAAAAAAGGAAAAATTAGGAAATAATAATATAATAAAAGATGTGAAAAGAAGGAGAATTAAAGGTTGTGTTTTGCTTAGTAGTTGACGGAGGCGTGGGGGGGGGGGGGGCGAGATATAAGGTCAAAGGTCACTCACACTCTGTTCTGGTAAAGGACCATCCCCTGAGATTGGTCCCGTTGACTTAAAAGACACTTGCGTCCAGTTTGTCAAAATTTTGCGAGACCCAGTGAATATTCACACACTCGGTCGTGCTTTTACACCCAAATAAATGCAGAGTTGTCGATCTATCTGATGAATACACATTTAGCTATCTATCTTCCCGGTCGATATGCATGTCCAGACTGATAGATATGCATTTATTTCTGTGTATATGCATGCTCGTATAAGGAATATTTATTGGGTCGGGCCTTGAATTTTAACAAACCGGCCATTGGTTTTCTTTGAATGATATTGAACGATAAAAAAAACGATGATTGATGCAAAATCGATGTAAACAAAGGCTTGTAGCGACCTCTTGACCGGGAACGGAATCCAATTTAGAGCGACTCGATTTGAATATTAATTCGCATTTGCATGTGGTGAGGATTTAGAGGAAAGGGTTGATGTTGCGAGCGTCTCTCCGGGGCAAAGAGGG
>NW_020868991.1:40000-52500 GCF_003789085.1 Penaeus vannamei | reverse complement strand
TTTTAGATAAGTATGAAAGGAAAAAATGGTAGAAAGGTGATAAAAGGAATAAATGGTAGAAAGGTGAAAATTTTAGATAAGTATGAAAGGAAAAAAATGTTAGAAAGGTGATAAAAGAATAAATGGTAGAAAGGTGAAAATTTTTAGAATAAGTATGAAGGGAAAAAATGGTAGAAAGGTGATAAAAGGAATAAAATGGTAGAAATAAAAATTTTAGATAGTATGAAAGGAAAAAAAAGAAAGGTGATAAAAGGAGTAAATGGTAGAAAGGTGATAAAAGGAATAAATGGTAGAAAGGTGAAAATTTTAGATAAGTATGAAAGGAAAAAATGGTAGAAAGGTGATAAAAGGAGTAAATGGTAGAAAGGTGATAAAAGGAATAAATGGTAGAAAGGTGAAAAATTTAGATAAGTATGAAAGGAAAAAATGGTAGAAAGGTAAAAATTTTAGATAAGAATAAAAGAATGGTAGAAAGGTAAACAAAATTGGAAAAATAGTAGAAAGGTGAAAATTTTAGATAAGAATAAAAAAAAGGGTAGAAAGGTGAAAATTTCAGAATACAAAAAAGTAGAAAGGTGAAAATTTTAGATATGTATCAAAGGGAAAAATAGAAAGGTGAAAATTTTAGATAAGTACAAGAAAAAAATGGTAGAAAGGTGAACATTTTAGAGAAGCACAAAGGAAAGAAAAGGTAGATGAAAAAGTCAGATGACTACACAGATGAAAATAGAGGTGAAAAAAGACCAGGAGGAGGAAAGCGGAAAAGACGAAAGGGGAAGAGAAGACGAAAGGGATAAAGAAGACGAAAGGGGAAGAGAAGACGAAAGGGGAAAGAAGACGAAAGGGGAAGAGAAGACGAAAAGGGAAAAGAAGACGAAAGGGGAAAGAGAGACGAAAGGGAAGAGAAGACGAGAGGAAAAGGGACGAAAGGGAAAAAGAAGAAAGGAAAAGAAGACGAAAGAGAAGATGAAAGAGGAAAAGAAGACTATAGGAAAAGAGAAGATGAAAGGGGAAGAGAAGACGTGAGGGGAGAGGCGAAAAGGAGGTGAATAGAAAGGGAAAGAGAAGAGCCACTTGTCTCAGGCAGGGCTGCGTTGTGCGCATGTGTCTACACCCGTTTGTTCTGCGACAAGACCTGTTTACCTGTTACAAGCTCGTTGCGGCGATAACGTCTGCTTGTTTTGGGCCAAGGCTGAACGCGGGGGGGGGTCTTTCTCTTGCTTTGTCATTTTTCTTTCTGTCTTTCTTTTTCTTTTTTCTTTCGTTCTGTCTTACTTTCTTTTTTTTCTTTCTTTCGTTCTTTCTTTCTGTCTTTCTTTCTTCCTTTCTTGCTTGCTTGCTTTGTTTCTTTCTTTTTTTCTTTTTTCTTTCTCTCTCTCTCTCTCTCTCTCTCTCTCTCTCTCTCTCTCTCTCTCTCTCTCTCTCTCTCTCTCTCTCTCTCTCTCGTTGTCTCTTTCTTTATTTCTCTCTCTTTCTTTATGTCTCCCTCTTTCTTTATTTATTTCTCTTTCATTATTTTTTTTCTCTTCTGTCTTTCCTTTTTCGTTTTCTTTCTTTCTTCTGCTCTTTTGCATCTTCTACTCCTCTATCTTTTCCCGCTTCTCTCCTCCTCCTCTTATTATTATTACTATAATTTATTATTATTATTATTATTATTAATATATTATTATTATTATTATTATTATTATTATTGTTATTATTATTATTATTATTATTATTCATTTTCTTCGTCTTCGTTTTCATTGTCACAATGTATGTTTAGCATATTTGAAATCACCCGAATTGACAAAAAAAATACAGAATAAACACGTAAATGAATAAAAACCCCAACAACAAATTTTATCGCAAAAGAAATGATTAGACGAAGAGCGGAAAGGGCGATTGTTACCTTTTTGCAGCAAAGCGACGGGCGTGTGGTCAGGATGATTTGCAGATATTCCACTGATGCTCGCGAATAGAAAACGAGGGGCAGTTTGAACGCTAAGAAAGCCTCGTGGATTCGCAGACGTCGGAGAATGCTGGGGTGGGGTGGAGGGGGTGAGGGGTGAGGTGGGGCTGGGGTGAGGGTGGGGGGTGAGGGGGGGGGGTGAGGGGGAGGGGGTGAGGGGGGTGAAGGGTGAGGGGTGAGGGGGGGGGTGAGGGGGTGAGGGTGGAAGGGGTGAGGGGTGAGGGGGTGGAAGGGGTGAGGGGGGTGGGTGGAGGGTGAGGGGTGAGGGTGAGGGGTGAGGGGTGGAGGTGGAGGGGTGAGGGTTTTGTGGAGATGGAAGGGGTGGGGTGTGGGGTTGGGGGTGAGGTGGAGGTTGAGGGTAGGAAGTGGGGTGGAGGGTGGAGGTGAGTATGTGAGGGTGGAGGTGGAGGTGGGAAGGGGTGGAGGTTACGCGAGGCATTTGTCGTTATTTTCTGTGATGGTGGTGGTGGTGGGCGAGGAATCCGTCGATGTTTTCTATAGTGACGTAATGTGATGATGGTGGGTTTGGGATCTGTTGATGGTGGTGTTCAGGTGATTTTGGTGGAGAGAGAGAGAGAAAAAGAATCATTTCATTGGTGGTGACAGCGGTCGCGGAGGTTGCTTTTGGTGGTGATTTTACACTGATTGGGATTTTATGATTGTGATTCTGATTATGGACAGTGAAGATATTTTCTGACGGTGACAAGGGTAGTGAGACTGCGTTCGTGACAATAGATATTCTGTTGCTGATATCAAAGTCAAATAACAGTAACGAAGAAAGTTCTTAAGTAACATCAGCATTGAGATAAAGATGATTTTCGTAACAGTTAGATAGTGAAGTTGAAGTCAAACCGAAATTGAAGTCAAACCAAAGTTGTTGAAGTCAAACCGAAGTTGAAGTCAAGCCAAAGTTGACATCAATGCCCGGAAGCCAAGTACATACCCCCCCCCCCTTCATTGCATGCATAGGGGCAGGAATACCATGTGTGCTTGCGGTCAACATAGGCTGCGTGCTTGCCTTATATCACGGATGTTTGCAAGCCTCCGTGTGTGTGTTTGTGTGCGCGCAGGTGCTTGTGGGCCCCTTTGTGTACATTTGCGTGGGTGTGTATGTGTGTGTGTATGAGAACGTGAGTGTGCTTGCATGTTGCTTTTGTGAGAGTGTGTGTGAGTGAGAGCGAGAGCGAGAGTGAATGTGTGTGTGTGTGTGTGTGTGTGTGTGTGTGTGTGTGTGTGTGTGTGTGTGCGTGTGCGCGCGTGTGTGTGTGTGTGCGTGTGTGCGCGCGCGTGTGTGTGTGTGCGTGTGTGTGCGCGCGCGTGTGTGTATGCGTGCGTGTATGCGCGTATGTGCGTGTATATGTAACCCTACCCTCACCCATGCGGGGCCCCCTTTGTGTGCGTGTGGCCGGCCCTTGATAGAATTTCTCGTGTATTGTCAATATTTACACGAAGGTCCCCCGGGCGAGCAGAGGTCTGGCTCCCGTTCTGGCAATACTCCATTTCACGGTGTTATGAGGTTGTTAGCCAGTTGTATATTGGATTGTGTTTCTCTCCCGCTGTTATTGGGGGTAAGAAGGATAGCAATTTGTAACTGGTAGTTGGATGGTTTTGAGTTTGATTGTGGTTTGTGAGGAAATGCCGTGGCTAGATAGCTTATAACTTCTTATAACCTGTAACTTATAACTTATAGCTGGTTGTAGTTGCTGAGTGGGGTGAGAGTTGTAATATGAATTTCAGTATTCTCGTTTCAGTAAAATGAGGAAAGTGTATCTGAACGTGAATTCAACATTTTTTCACATTAAGATTTTCATAAAACTGGTGCATGAAATTGAAGCCAAAATTTTCGAAGAGACAATTTTATATGAAGTTTATTTTTAAAAATGACGATTTTTTATATGTCAATTTATTTATGTTTTTTTTCTCTCTTTTGCAGTTGACGAAACCCACACCCTTAGCACCTCTCGCGGTAAGTGTTTTGAATCTGTAAATCGTCGAAAAAATCTCTGCTTCGATTTAATTTCATCATTTGTTTTTAGACTGTTTTCTTTAATGTGTCGTAGGGTTCAGATTAATTGTAGTTTTTTCGCGGTTGCTCAGCGGGAGAGCTTTGCAATTTGGTGAAATACAGGTGCAAAGACACGCGCTCATCCTTGCGTATTTGCAAAGAAGTCTTGATCAGGTCAGATGTGTGGGTGTGAAGGGATGCATTTCTAGCTGTTAGTTTTGAAGGAGTCAGCGAAAGGCATATATTTTTGGTTTCGGTATGTGTGTATGTGTGTGTGTGTGTGTGTGTGTGTGTGTGTGTGTGTGTGTGTGTGTGTGTGTGTGTGTGTGTGTGTGTGTGTGTGTGTGTGTGTGTCTGTGTGTGTGTGTGTGCGTGTGTGCGCGTTCAGACAGACATGCGCCCAGGCAGACAGAGAGAGAGTTGTATGCTTATATGCGTCAGCACCGCAGTACAGGTTATCGCCACCTCGACGACCGGTAAGCAAGAGAACGGAGGAAGGGCATCAAAGTGGGCTTTTCTGCCGGCTAGATTCGCCCGATCTCGCCCGCCTTTCCGCTAGCGCGTGGCATTTCCTCTCATCTTATCATTCGAGCCTCATTTCAATCTCAACCAAGGCTATCTAACCCTTCGCCACATGCAGAGGCCTTCGGTTGAATTTAAAGATTCAATCTGCCAGGTTCAGCATCGATTGTTGACGTCGTCAGAGGAGGAGCCTAGTTTCAGGTGTCAGGCCGCATGCACGCTCGGTGGCCTGGCGGGGTAATATTAGATAGGTCTTATTCTCTCGCGGACCAATGTTTACAGTGTCTGACTGACGGCGCACTCTGAATCAGCTTGGTTGCCTTGAGCGCGGCCCGAGCGGGTTTAGGGTCATGGTGGGGTTGGAGTTTGTGATAGGGACAGGGATGGGAGGGCATGTGTGAGGAGAGTGCAGGTTTAGACTGTGTGGGATGGGAATTTGTGCAGGATGGGGTGGGACTGTGCAAGGAGGGGCGGCGGAATGAGAGGAGAAGGTGAACCAGAGACAGAGGAGCGTGGCGGAGGCCTAGCTAAAGAGAGGAAGAAGCACATAACTCACTCTTGTACCAAGAAAGAGGAGAGGGAGCTTGTGGATGTGTGAAGAGCTGAGGGTAGTATAAAAGAGGACAACAGAGTGTGGGGAAAGGGAGCTTCGGCTCGCAATGGTGCTGTAGCGGGCAGAAAACGGCCAGGTGGCAGGGGGAAAAAAGGTGCGAAGGTTGTCTTTACAATAAAAGGTAGTGGGGTAGTCGGTCGAGGTTGAAATCTTTCGGGGTTTATTGATGCCGGGGTAAGTTGGGTATAGGTAGAGGGGAGATGTGGAGGGGTTATTTAGTTATTGTGTGTGTGTTTGTGAGTTATGAGTCGAGAGGATCGAAAGGAGGCGTGTTGTTATTAGTGGTGTGCCTTGGAAGAGGAGGGAGGTTTCGCAGCAGCAGAGGAATGGTTACAGGTAGAAGAGGCGATGATGTGTTCAGGAGGAGAAGATGGATAAGTAGAGTAGATGGTGCACGTTAGTTCGCTAGGTCGTGTGATACTGCGAGAGAGACAAAATGTAAGCGTTATTGGCAGAGAAGGAAATGACACCGGGTTTAGAGCGATGAATAGATGAGATAGATGAACAGAAGGCTCGATGCAATTAGTATGATTATGGAATGATAAAAGTTTAGATATCGATATGATGATTGTGATCGGAAATGGAGAATGCTGATCCATGATTAGAGTTGTAAGGAAAGCAGTAGGTAGCAGGTCAGGAAGAAAGTAAATAAAAAGTGGACAGTTCGGTCGGTACACAAAACTAACACATAATGAAAAATGAGGTAAGAAACAGGCCGAACAAAATTAAAAAAAAATCACTCACTAGTAGATAAATTAAAAAGACAGAGGGATAAAGTGAAAAACGAGAAAATAAATTCAACGAGATATCAAAACTCTTACCTCACAAGGGAATAAAAATGTTAAGTTTTGGCGGGAGAATGATAGTAGAAGCTTCATCCAAAGGTTATTTCCAAGGATCACTAACAAACAAGTTCCAAAATACACTGGTTCAAGGAAAGGTCCATCGGCCAGCAATCTTTGTAAGTCACAAAGGATCAGCATTTCGACCGTCCGTTGACCAGGCACTCACTCTCCATTCTGACACTGTGACCAGAATTCCGCGGCGTTCTAAGAAGCTCGTCCAGAATGGCGGGAGGAAGAGGCTATCAGCTGATTACCGCCCGGGGGAGACGAGGGGGCAAAGGGAGTGGTTAGCAGAGAGTGTCGTGGGAAGGAGGCAGGCTGCTATTCTTGAGCTATGTTAATGGCACGGTGGAGGCGGCAGGGGGGACCTTTAGATGATTTGATGCGGTGAATGGAGAGAGTAGAGAACTTCAAGTAGGAGAGGTAGGAGCGCAGAGAAAAGTGTAGGAGATGTAGTAGGGGGGGGTGTGAAAGAGCTCGCAGGGAGGGGATGAAGAGGAGTTGAAAGGAAGGGGAGGTGGGGAGGAGAATGGTGGACGCACACAAGAAAGTGAAGGAAGGAATGGCATCGACCGGGAGCGAATGGATGAAATTGGATGCGAGATGGGAATGTGATATGAAAATCAGTGGGAGATTGAAAATGGAGGGGGCATCGAAATAAGGTAGGGGCGGTGGGAGGAGGGGACGAATTGGAACCATGGAGTACACGGGAAGGATGAGGAGAAGGGGAGGGGGGAAACACAGGGGGAGGGATGCTTGTCACTGTCAGTCAAGTGCAGTTGAATCGTGCGTCCAGGTTGAGAAAGAAGAGTCAAAATGAGTTGATCGATGCCTCGCCGTCGGCCGTGACTGACAGGAGAACTATACTCGGGCCAAAAACCTGCCCTGTCATGCGGTGGTGAACTTCTGGCCGGTAGAGGAGTGTGTCATGCAAAATGGGGTCTAGGATATGGGCGTTCGGATGCTGTGTCATGCAAGATCCGTTCGTTACAGTAGGCATATTTTTTCCCGTGTCATGCAGCGTTCATTGGCAGTGGGAGCTGTCGGTATATGGTTTGTCATGGCCTACGTCTCATGACAGGGGGTGTTAGCATGTGTCTTGTCATGCAGAAAGGTGTGGCCAAGAGATCATCAACATGCACTACCGTTAACGCACGAAAGGTCAACACCTGACGTCGTTCACCAGAAGAGGTCAAGAGGTCAAGCGATGGCGAGCGAGAGGGTCACATTCCACAGAGTTCAGAGGTCGTCAGTCATCTGTTATTTTGTGGGCATTTCTGTCTGTTGTATCCACGCGTATGGCACTGGGCGCTCCTCATTCTTTCGGATTGGTCGGAAAATATATAGGTTTGTTTACATTTCCACGTAATTTGAGTATGGCGTGATTTATGCAAATCCGACACGCATTTGAAACCTAAATTAGGCTATATAATTATGTTTCTCTTCTTTTTTATCAGTACGTTTAATCACCTGGCTTTTACAATGGGTAAACCGCAGTTACATTAATCCATTATCATATCACCGCGAACATATGGTTAATCACTAAACACCTGAATGAAATAGATATGACGTCAGTTTTCGTACTTTATCGAAAGGAATGTATTATCAGGTACATATTTGTGGTGTCAATACTAGACCGCCGGTATGACAAGTGACGCAAAACCGTCATTAGGCTTTTGTGCACTTGACATCCGGGACAGAAATGATTGGCGTGACGTCATTTGTTTGTTATGCCGGTTGGGAAAATTTGGGGTGAATTCATTTACTCATTATGCTATCGCTGTGTTATGTTAATGTTCTCAGTGCGTGGAAGAACGGATTTGTGTTTGGTTCTTGTTTTCTTTTCTTGCTTAAAAACCTTTGGTGCGATAGATTTGGAGGAGATCGGCCTGTGAGACGCTTGAAAAACAGCGTAATGTTTGGCTTCAGCGGCGCACAGCCATATCGACGCAATCTCATAATTTTAGGTTTTGATTAGAGGGTTTTAGTTCAGTTCCGTTAGTTATTGCTGACCAAGCCAGACTGCATTGAGGCTTTGCAAGCTTTGGTTGACGTTTGATCCATGGTCACAGCAATGTAGTGTAGTATTAAAATGAAAATTTAAACAATAGCATTATTATGATCTATATTATATAAGTTAAGATGGAAAACAAATGATTGCATAATCTTTCATCTATTTATTTATCGCTCCGGCACGCTGCTTGGGCGTGGAAAGGCAATGTTGCATTTGATATATGATCACATTGGGATATCACATTCCAAATTTAGGATGCGACATATCTTCCAAGACATCAAATGATATGAAATAGTAACATAGGTGTACGTACCTCGTGCTAGGTGGTCCGTGATATAATGTACAAGGGACAGCTTATATTCTTCATTGTTTGCACTATAGTTTCTTCGACATTACAGACTGCGCCGACCTGCAAATACGTTCTTTATCGGAGGCTGATTCTTGCGACCACAACATCACGCTGCCCTGCTCTTGTTTTATATATACCACAAATGAATTTATCTTACGTAAACCGGCCATTTTATGTTACAGATTTAAGGGAATTTATCAACTCAGGTCCTCTTTGAAGGAGGTTCTGATGATGTGTGAAATCGCAGCGAGAGGTACTGCAACATCCTCCCTTTGCTTATCATATGCAGATCTTGCTAGGCCATCAGCGTGCGATAGTATCCACACAAAATTTATATCATAGCTTCGTTCCTCTGCACGATATACATTTATTTCGATGTCCTTTTGCATCATTTCCTGCACCTTTGTCTGTAGTGTTCAAGAGCCTGATGAATAACCCTGTGTGATGCAAAAAAAATGAAATCCTGACCATTGATTCAATGGTAGCGATGGCCATGAGTATTCCTACCAGTTCAATTTGCGTAGGTTTATTTTTGTTTCGTTTGGTCCCTTATTTACCAATCTCCTGGCTTTACTTTACAGGTTTGGACAAGCTATCGTGTAGTTGGACGCATGGCCATGGCCAATAGCATTATTTAATATCATTACGCTGGAGATTTAAGCTATGCCATTACTAAAACCTGCATCAGACAAAAAGAACAATAGGCTGTTTGAAATCCGGAGTGCAGCATCCATAGAGTTTTTTTGACACAGGTCACCGATGACCCAAAGTAATTTAGTGCAGTGATTCCCAAACCTGAAATACTGCGCCAGATAACGAACCTCCTCTTCCCCTATATAGAAGGTGAGTTTTATTCTCTTTGGAATTAATTTATACATGTTAACCGTAGTAATAGATTAGATGTGAAAGCACCATGACAGGTACAGGCAGAGGCACAGTGGGCTAATTATAGAGATGGACAGGATGTTAAATGGGCTAATTATAGGATAGTCACTGCTCTAATTACGATAACAGATAAGATGGTAAATGTGTCAGTCAGCCAGGCGATGGTATCAGTTTTGAATCGCCTGGAGAGTAAGTGCAGAATAAATGCTTTAACAATAGGGCATCGCTCCGGTTTTTTCTCTTCCTCCTCATCCTTCGACTTTCTTCTTTTTCTACTTTTGTTTTTTTCCTTTTTTTTCCTTTTCTTTTCTATTCTTTATTTTCTTCTTATTATTTTCTTTTTTTCCTTGCCTCTGCCTCCTGCTCCTCCTCCTCTCTCCTCTCATGGCTGCTTCTCTCTTTCTCCTTCACCTCTTCTACATTCTCTGCCCTGGCGGACACTCTCTCAAGATAAGCATAGACATGTGACTAGAGTGGCAGAGGATAAGAATATACTTTAACACTTTTTTGTTCCATGTAGGTGTCTCTGGCCGCTTTATCGCGGAGTTATGTGTCGTCCTTTGGCGCACTGGTATTTGTTTTTTTATAAATTTTCTCATTAATAGTCGGGTGCGTTGTTTCGTCTTTTTTTATTTTTAATTTTACCTTTTTATCCTAATTGATATATTGTTTTTTAGATTGAAGGCCGTATCTGTTTTTTTTTTTTTTTTTGTGGTGTGCATTTTTCAAAGGCGTGTTTGGATGGGATATTATCACTATTGGTCTGCCATTGTATATTACTTATTGTATTTGTCTCTTGTCCGTGTTTGATTTCAATTTCTTTTTAATTTGCATATTTCATATTATTTATATTATTCTCTTTGACTAGGCTTTGTTACTTTTCTTTCTCTTTTTATATGCTATATGTAAAAGCTATAAGTTATACAATATGTTATCCCGTTTTTGGCAATTGGTAAGATGATTTTTTTTATACTTCTTTGTAAGTATTTGGATCACTTCTCTTCTCTTTTTTAGCAGTAAGATGTTATTGGCATTTTGTCTAGCTGTAATATTGATCTTCCTTTACCTTTGAGTTTCTCTTAGAGTAACTTTTTTGTCCTACATCTATATTTAATCATATTTCATTTGTATTTTATATAATCCCTTCTACTTTCGCTGTTGGGTAGTTCTGAAACTGATTCTAAAATATACGCGCCAGCAGTTTTCGTTTTCAGTATTTATTTTGATCGTGGTCTTTGGCTGGTGGTGCAGGTGACGGGTTGGTTCATAGCGTTTCAGGTCCTGTATTTCGGTGCTCGGTAGGGCGTCATTCCTCCGGGGACAGTGTTTTTTTCTTTGTCTAACAAAAAAAGAAATTTGACAAGAATGAAGGTAGGAATAAGATATTGTGACCAAACTTTGTAATCTCTAGTAATGAGCTTTGGCCGTAACACAGATGCTATTCTAGTGATATAGAGCTGTGTTCGTAAGGTCGCAAATAGAATGAAAACGTAATGGAAGATCGGTCTTAGTAACGGTGCGTCGGCGGCTGACAACACACGCACGGTCGTTTACTTACACGTATACAGTTACAGACACGATACGGAACGGATAGAGACACGCACAGGGGTTCTTACGTACACGCGAACATGTGCGACTTATCCGGCGCTCCTCCCACGCACACACGAAGGTTGCGTAATCGTAAACACGGCGTAGGTATGTGTGCATGTAGATAGAATGGGGTTTGCAGTTGTGTTATTGTTTACGCTAAGGGGTGAATTGGTAATTATGAATCTTTTTTTCTCGCTCGGTCGCTCTCTCTTCTCTCTCTCTTCTCTCTCTCTGTGCTCTTCTCTCTCTCCTCCTCTCTTCTCTCTAATCGCCTCTTTTTCCTCTCTCTCTTCTCTCTCTTCTCTCTCTCTTCCTTTCTCTCTCTCTCATCTCTCTCTTCAATACTCTTCTCTCTCTCACTCTCTCCTCCTCCCTCTCTTCTCACTCTCTCTCTCTCTCTCTTCTCTTCTCATCTGCTCTACTTCTCTCTCTCTCACTCTCTCTATTCTTCTCACTCTCTCTCTTTCTTTCTCTCTCTCTCGTCCTCTGATCTTCTAAATCTCTCCAATCTCTATCTTCTTCTCCTCCTCTCCCTCTACCTCCTCCTCTTCTCTTCTCTTCTCTCTCTTCTCTTCTCTCTCTTCTATCTTTCTCTCTGTCTCACTCTCTGACTCTCTCTCTCCTCTCCTCACTGTCTCTCACTCCTCCTCACTCTCCACACGTCTCTCTCCTCTTCCTCCTCTCCTCTTCTGCTCTTCCTTCTCTCTCCCTCTCTCTTCTCTCCTCTCTCTCTCTTCTCTTCTCTCTCTCTCTCTCTTTCTCTTCTATCACACACACACACACACACACACCACACAACACACACGCACACACACACACAACACACACACACACACACACAACACAACCCACACAACACACATTTCAAACAAAGTGCCCTGCACACATTTCCGCCCGTGCGTCGCCGACAAACCCGACGCCCGACGCCCGCCCCATATGTGTCCACCCAAAGTCCGCCCGTCGTATGATCTCGAGGCCACGCCCCGTACGGCCGAGACCCGCCCAATATACGCCCGAGACACGCCCCCTGCACGCCCTCGTTTCAAACCGCACGCCTCGTCTCTGAGTCGGCGTGAGTCAGCAGAAACGTTTTGTGCTCCGCCGCTGAGCCGCCCATTCCGGAACTCGCTTGGAAGGGTGTCGGCTGTGGCGTGTGTGTGTGTGTGTGTGTGTGTGTGTGTGTGGTGTGTGTGTGTGTGCGTGGCTGCGCGCGCTCGTGCGTGCCTGTATGTATGTATACATCTCCGTCTCTAACATGTATGTATGTATCATGTGTGTTCGAAATGTATGTGTATAGACGCTTACAAAACGTCTGAGAGAACCAGAATAAGCCAGAAAAAAACAAAACAAAACCAAAAAAACAAAAACAGAAATACCTTAAACCCATAGCTCTCAGTCCTCCCTATCCTCCCCTTTTCCCCCTTCCCCTTCCCCCTTCCCCCTTCGCATCTCCCCTTCCCGCCCTTCGCATCTCCCCTTCCCCCTTCCCTCCCCCCTTCCTCCCCTTCCCTTCCATCTCACCTTCCCTTCCCTTCCCCTTCCCCGCTCCCTTCCCCTTCCCCCTTCCCCCTTCCCCCCTTCCCATCCCCCTTCCCCCTTCCCCCTTCCCCGTCCCCCTTTCCCTCCTTCGCCGCATTCCCCAGCGCTATCGCCAGGAGAGTCGGCGATAGACCCTCATAAACATTCACGCCAGAGATGGAGGTGAGGGCGCCCGACACGACGGGATCGG
>NW_020868991.1:30000-35000 GCF_003789085.1 Penaeus vannamei | reverse complement strand
AAGGANCTTGAAACAGTGGGAAAAACTCTGCCCACCCACAGCGGGCAAAACCCCAGATGGACCGATGACTCTTTGCCAGTTGACATTTTTCTCTTCGAAAGGAGGAAACTCTCGTAAGTGTGACTTCCTTCTCACCCATACGGGCATTTGCACTTTCTTGCGAAGATTCATGATGTGAAAGTCTCCTCTGTCGGTATTTGCCTGTGTTCGGGACATCTGTTGGTGGGCATAAAAACTGATTTCTATTGCTTTTGCTGAATTTATAGTTAGGAGAACTGGGATGGGTAGGGCAGAGGGAGGAGAGGAAGAGATGAAGAAATTAGGTACAGTATCAGACACACACACACACACACACACTACCACCACACACACACACAAGAACACACACACAACACAACAATACCACACCACACACACAACTACATACTCATCTCTCTTTTCTCTCTCACGACACAGGAAAGACGAGAGAGAGAGAGAGAGAGAGAAGAGAGAAGAAAGAGAAGAGAGAAGAGGGGAGAGAGTGAAGAGAGAGAGAGGAGAGAGAGAATAAGTATATTAGATATAGAGAAGATAGATAGATAGAGAGAGAGAAAGAGAAAAGACGGGAAAGAGAGGGAGAGAGAAAGAAGGGGGGGAGGGCAGGCAGACAGGCAGACAGAGAAGAGAGAGAGAGATGAGAAAATAGGGGTGGGGGCAGCAGACAAGAAAAAACCCAAAGGGGGAGGGGGTGGGACAGGACAAAGGAAGAGAAGAGAGGACAGACGAGCGAGAGACGAGAGGAAAGAGAGAGAGGACGAGAGAGAGAGAGAGAGAGACGAGACGAGACATAGAGATAGCATAGATAGATAGAGAGAGAGAGAAAAGAGAAGAGAGAGAGAAAGGGGGGGCAGGACAGACAGAGAGAGAGAGGAGAGAGAGAGAGAAGAGGGAGAGAGAGGAAGAGAGAGGGGGGGGCAGAAGAGACAGAGAGAGAGAGAGAGAGAGAGAGAGAGAGAGAGAGAGGTCTAGTTTATTCTCGCCAGCTGCTCGCATACATCTGAATACTCAATCATTCTGTTTTATGAGAAGAAAAATGAAAGTACACAGCGAGAAAACCGCATTTTCTCCAACTACCCCTCCCCCCCCCCTCAAAAAAAAAGAAAATGTAAAAGAAAAATGTAAAGAATTTCTCATTTTTTTCTTTTATTTAGTTTTATGGATTTAATATTGCTGTAATTTTTTTTTTCATTAAGTTTAATATTTTGTCTTCGTATTGCTTATGAAAAGAAAAGTAATGATAAGTTAGATAATTAATTAAAAAAAAAACACGGATAATGATAGGCCATGATAGAGATGACTGGAAAATGAAAATGAAATAAAAAGCGATTGACACAAATGGAAAAAAATAATGAAATTAAAATTAGATACAGATTTCCCTTCCATGCTTGTTCAGTCAGACAGAAACAGCTGATCTGAAACATCATGATTGATGGATTTGTTTTACTGTTTTATCGAAAAATTGATGTCTGTCGTATCAGTTTTGACTTTGTCATTTCCTTGCTTATTATTATTGTTATTATTATTATTATCATCATCATCATCATTATTATTATCAGTATTATCATTATCATTATAATAATTATTATTACTATTATTATCATCATCACCATTATCATTGTTACTATTCTCATCATTATGATTATTATCATTGTTATTATTATTATCATTATCATAATTTTCGTGACAGGGAATCGAAAAAAATGGCGCTTTTGTTATTAGCGTTAAGGACAGACTCGACCTTTTGTCCGCATATTTCCTGAAGATTTCTCGCCTGCGTTTCATGCCCTGAAAAAGCAGCAAAACATTGTTGTTTGCAAATTCCAGGCGGTCTTGTTATCTCCCTTTTCCACCGGTGTTTGTTTTGGGTGTTGGCTGTTCCACGGGTCGGCCTCCCCACACCTGGCCCGGCGCTGGCGGGGGAAGAGGTGGCTCGTGAAGCATACATCATAACCCAATTCCCGGCGACGCGATGAGTCTAGCCGCTGCGATGCTGTATGGTGGCTTACCAAGCTGACACACATGCTTACGCTTCACTACACGCCAGGTCCCACGACACAAACTGTACGCACACACGCACACCAACACCCCCGCGCACACGGACGCGTACGTACATGCACGCGTGGACGCACACACACACGGGGGGAGGAGCGAGCGGCGGCTGAACGTTGGCGGGCGGGCGAGGGAGACGCGAGACTCAGTCGCACGCGAGAACTACGCGAAGGTGGACGTCCCAGCACCCGCCTCCTCACGACCTCTCGCTCCCGGGAAGTGACTTCGCGCGCGGCGGCCTCCCTCCTCCAAGGAATCGGATTCTTAGAGTTGTGACGCGAATTTCCGCCTCGCTTGAGAAACAGAAAGAAAAAGGGGGGAATCCGGATATAGTAGCAATGTTTTCGCACAGTGCGGTGTTGGTGCTGGCCGTGGTGGCGACGGCTTGCCAGGGGATCGAGGTGATCGAGAGCGTCTTCAAAGGGGAAAAATACGAGGGCGAGGCGAGCAGACTCGAAAATCTGCCGTACTCCTCCTCCCACATCGCCACCGCCTTCGGGTCCGACGGAGGAGACCTGCAGGCGCGGAAGGTGCCGGACGAAGAGGGTCGCAACTTCCCGTATTCCGGTCTGATGCAGCAGCTGGGCGAGGCGCTCAACAACCTCGTCAGCGCCCACCTGGGTCAAGGCGGAAGGCAAGACGAAGGCCGCGATCTTGACCTGCAGGAGGAAGGCAAACAGGTAAGGAAGAAGACCTATATTTCTCTCCCATTTAACGTCAGATATAGCGCTAGGCTTCATCTCTCACCCGCCAAACACCCAGGTTCTCACAC
The DNA here is from genome assembly GCF_003789085.1 of Penaeus vannamei. Taxonomy (NCBI): domain Eukaryota; kingdom Metazoa; phylum Arthropoda; class Malacostraca; order Decapoda; family Penaeidae; genus Penaeus; species Penaeus vannamei. The sequence goes on along the minus strand of NW_020868991.1, from coordinate 32,140 downwards.
GCATTCCCCCCCCCCCGCTACTCGAAACCGTTCTACATCTCGCAAAAAGCATGCAAATTCACGAGAGAGAGAGAGAAAAAAAAGAGTAAAAGACAACGAGAAAGCTACAGTACGGATCTTTATTCGCCGATACAAAAACGTTTTATTACCTCCTCGTCTACCGCCGCAGCTGCTCACCTCGCGTTTTACCCGAAATCCACGCCACCAAAAATTCACCCACAGATCTCCGTTAAAAATCACGCCCATAAAACCAGGAAGATCTGTGTCAATCAAACACCTTGATCTTCAATCTTAATGAACTAGAAGACCAATTAAAAAGATGAAATCCACCCACAGATCCTCCCAAGATCGTGCCAAATCAAGCACGCCCTGATCTTGCTATTCTTGCAATTCTTAATGACTAAGAAGACCAATTCAAAAAGATAAAATTCACCACAGATTCTCCGTTAAAAATCACGCCAATTTAAAACCAGGAAGATTTGGGTGGCCAATCAAACACGCCTCGATCTATGCTATTTCTTGGCAATTCTTAATGAATAGAAGACCAATTTTAAAAAGATAAATTCACCCACAATCTCCGTTAAAAATCACGCGCATAAACCAGGAAGATCTGTGTCAATCAAGCACGCCCTGATCTTGCTATTCTTGCATGAACTTTAGACCAATTTATAAAGATAAAATTCACCCACAGAATCTCCATTTAAAAATGCACAACGCCCATCTTAAAACAGGGAAGATCTGTGATCAATTCAAACACTTTGATCTTGCAATTCTTAATGAACTAGAAGGAGACCAAATTATAAAAATAAATTCACCCACAGATCTCCGTGTAAAAAATCACGCCATAAAACCAGGAAGATCTGTGTCAATCAAAACACGCCCTTGATCTTGCTATTCTATGCAATTTCTTAATGAACTAGAAGACCCAAATTAGTGAAAATTAAAAGGGTCACCCACAGGATCTCCGTTAAAAATAATGAACTAGACAATAAAAAAATAAAATTACCCACAGAATCTGCCGTTAAAAATCACTCCCACAGAACCAGGAAGCATCTGGCAATCCAAATCACGCTTGCATCTTTGCAATTCTTAATTAACCAGAACAACAACAACAAAAAAAGAGTAAAGATAAACCCCTGCAACATTGCACCCAGAGTCTAAGTTGATTCCCAGCACGCGCCACAGAACCGGAAGTTCTCCACAGAACGAGGATGTTTAAGTTCTTCGCATTCGAGGGTGTCAGTGAGGTGTGTGGCGTGTGTTGTGAAGTCGGCATTTCGTCGGATTCGTTTGTTCTTAGATTCTCTGGCGGAAGTTTCGTGTGTGTTGGTATCTAAATTTTGGCATTTTAATAGCTCATACGGTGTTATCATCATTATCATTGTCCTTATCATTATTATCATTATTGTTTTCACTATTATTATCATTTCACATTACAACGTTTAATCACGCATTACACTCGTTATTATTATCTCTATCTTTATCATCTATTGTATATAGATATTTGATTATCATTATTATATTATTATATACCACGTTATAAATATCTTATATTATTATTATTATCATTATCGCTATTATCATAATTATTTTCATTACTTTTTTATTATCCCATTATCATTATTATCATTATTATTACCAATATTATCATTATTACTATTATTATAGTTATTTCAATTACTTTTATCATTATCACCATTATTATCATTATCATTATTTCATTATATTATTATCATCATTATTAATTGTTATTATCATAATCATTGTTATTATTATTATTATCATAATGATGATGATTGTTATTACTATTATTATTATTATTAATATTATTGTTATAATTTCTATTAATGGAAATATTTCATAATTGTTTTCATCGTCTAAATCATTATCATCATCATCATTGTATATCATGTTATTATTATATTCATCATCATTATTACTATTTGTATTGTTATTACTGCTACTAGAATTGCAGCGTCTACTACTATTGCTGTTGTTATTATCATTATTATTAATTATTATTAAAATTATGATTATTGTTATTATTATCATGTTTATCAACATCATTATTGTTATCATTATTATTGTCATTATAATTATCAATCTCTTTATTAGTAGTAGCATCATCATCCCCCTAATT
>NW_020868991.1:15000-25000 GCF_003789085.1 Penaeus vannamei | reverse complement strand
GACACAGAAGAATCATTTTAGATTTACTAAGAGTGTACGTTATTATGTAGTTGTGATGAATAGAAAATTCAAAGATGGGAAGAACATGTTTTCTAGAATTTGTATAGTTTAATTATCAAATTTTAGTAGGGACGCAAAAATACAAAACATGATAATAATGATACTATAGGTAAAAGAATGATAGTGATGATGATGATGACGATGATAATAATAATAATAACAATAATGATAATGATACTATAGATAATAGAATGATAGTGATGATAATGATGATGATAATAATAATAATAATAATAATAATAATAATAATAATAATAATAATAACAATAATAATAATGATAGTGATACTACTAATAATGATGAATGGTAAAACACTACCATTTTGATACTATGCTTGAAAAAAAACATCATGCAAAAACTAAACGTATGTACAAACCAGATTTATTGAAAAATAAGAGACAATAACCATGGTAACAATATTAACCGCAGCAAAAACAACGAAATTGATAAAGCTGATACTGATAATAATAATAATAAATATAATGAAATGTTAACAATTATAATAACAACAATCATAATCATAATAATAATGAAAATTATAACAATAATAATCATAATAATAATAATATAGATAATGACAATGATAAATGATAAGAATGAAATAATGATTATAATAAAAATAATAATAATTCTAATTATGGTGATGATGATATTAGTAATAATAATTCTAATTATGGTGATGATATTAGTAATAATAATTCTAATTATGATGATGATATTAGTAATAATAACAATGATAATGAAAATATTAACAATAACAATTACAATAATAATGATAATAATAGTGATAATGATAAAACAATACTAATTTTGGTAACAATATCGCTAATGATTATAATAATATTGATGGTAATGATATTGACAGCATTATATTAACTTCAATATAAATTGCTAATCTTTAGTGACAAGCAGAACTATTTATCTTTCAAAAAAAATGAACAGAAACATTAGTATTTATATAGTTTAGGCCGTAAGCAATATATTCCAATTGACTGATAACTTTGTTTCTCTTGTACCCGAACTATTAACTTATCTATGAAAGAAGCCATATGTGATATATTCCAAGTGACTGATAACTTTATATATATTCTTTTACTTACAGAAAATATAAACTGTCAACGCAGAAAACAATTTATACCAAATATGAGCATTATCATTAATATCTCTATCATTATATCATTATATAAATTTATGGCAAAATATGATAATGGGAAAAAATAATCACGAAATCATATCAACGGTAATAAAACAGTAATACTGATAATGATAATAATGATTATCATTATCATTATTATTAATAGTAGTAGTAATAGTATCATAAATATATTAAGAATTACCTGCGAAACATACTTCATAGTGTCCCCATAAAATATATACACCAATTTACTGATAACTTTGTATATCACGTGCACAAAAAATATTTATTTATAGAAAAGTAAGTGTCAATGTAAAAACGATTAATACTATATATGTTTTCATTAATATCTCTATCTATTTTTGGTAACAATTATTATATAATCATATAAATGTTTGACAAAATTAACAATGGGCAATATGTATAAAATTGTAAAGAGAATAGTGACGCAAGTAATCACAAAGAAATGATAATAATGATAATGATGATAAAAATAATGACAATAACAGTCATGCGAATCATAAAAAACTCAAATTCATAAGAAAAGATGAGAGTAAAAACAATGATAACAAAATAAAATGAATTAATAAAAACATAAATACTTTGAGCACTGGAAAGGGATCAAAGACTTGCCAATCAAATATAAGTGAGAACTCTTCCAGTGAACCACAGATATTGCATTTATTCCCTTTCTATCAAACAATTTATGTAGTCAAAATATGAATAAACTCTCAGGATGATGCCATAAGCCTATCTTTCTCATCATCTTCATCCTTTCCTTCTCTCCTTTCTTTTCTTTTCTTTTTAATATCATGGCCTCTCTTTTTTTCCCTTGTCCCTCTTCTATTTTCGTATTCCTCTACACCATTTCTATCTTTCCCTTTTCGTTTTGTTCGCTTTCGTTCCTTCTGCTTCTCTCCTTTCTTCTTTTCTCTTGTTTCCCTTCTCGTCTCATTTTCTCCCAATCCTTTTATTTTGTTTTCTCTTTCCTTCATGTCTCCCTTTTCTCTTTCATTTATCTTACCTTACACCTTGCTCTTTCTTCTTCACACCCCTTTCTTTTTCTCTCTTTCCCTCTTCCTCTTTACCACGTGTGCTTTTACCTATTTTTACCTTTGTTCTCCCTTTTCCTCTTGATTTTTTTTCTTTTGTTTACCTCTCTCTCTATATCTATCTATCTATCTATCTATCTATCTATCTATCTATCTATCTATCTATCTAGTATTAAGTGTAATAGACGATAATAATAATAACAATAAAGATGATAATGATAATGATGATGATGATGGTGATGATGATGATAAGATGAATAAGAGTAACAATAACAATAATGAAAAAGTAATACTGATAATTATCATATTATTATTATAATAAGATTATTAATTTTCATAATCACTATTATTAATATTACTACTATCATTATTATTATAATTACTATTACTGTTATCAATATCATCTTCATGATCTTCATTACCATTAATATTGTTATTACCATTATTATTATTACTGTTATGATGATGATGATATTTTATTCAGAGGATGATGCCAAATAATGAAGATTTATACAAAAATGTTTGTTAGGGAACTTAGATATTACATGTTACTTAATATCATATTCAAGTATAAGCAAAACAAGGTAATCAAAATTTTAATATGACAAATAACTTTCTACTTAGCTTTAACTAATATAAAAGTATAGCAAAATTTAGAATGGATAGAACAATACTAAATTAGCCATAAGCCCTACACTATAAACCAATTAACTGATAACTTTATACCTTATATATTATCATTCATATTAGTACTATTACTGTTTTATTATTATCATAATTATTGTCAAACTATTATTATCAGTATCATTATTCTTATTATCATTATTATTATTGCCATCATAATTATCCTTATCATTTTTACTATAACAGCAATAAGGACGAAACAACAACAATAATAGTAATGATAATAATAAGTACAATTATAACGGTGATATTAATAATGATAAAAGAGATAAGAATTATCATCATGATCATCATTACTTTTAATATAATTTATCATTCTTTATAAAATAATAAGAAAATGTCATTATTAATAATAATGTTAATTATCATTATTATTATTATTATTATTATTATTATTATTATTATTATTATTATTATTATTTATTATTTATTATTATTATTATTATTATTTCATCATCATCATCATCCTTATTGTTACTATCCTCATTATCATTATTATTATCATTACTATTGTTATAATCATTATTATCATATTATTATTAAATTAAAAATAATAATGATAATAATAATGCCAAGATAATGATGATAATAATCATCATAACCATAATGGTAATAGTAATAATGATAATAAGTATGATACTACGATGCTGATGATAATAACACCAATGACAAGAGCAATGATAATAATAACAATAATAAAGATATAATGAAAATGATAATAATAATAATAATAATAATAATAATAATTAATAAATAATAATAATTAATAATAATAATAATAATAATAATAATAATAATAACAATAATAATAGTAGTAGTAGTAGTAGTAGTAGTAGCAATAATAATAATAATAACAACAATAATAATAATAACTATAATTATGATTATAATTGTAATCATAATTATAATCAAAATAATAAGGGTAATAAAGATGACAATATAGTAAATGAATCTGTGTATGCTATTCATATTTTACCCCGCTATTTCCCTGCTACTTTTCATTTCCCCGGCTATTGGAGCCAAGAATGAGAGGGTTTTGAGGGTTCCCGCGCAATAATTTATTTATATATTTGGAAACTATAGAGTGAGAGGAATCCAATGATATCAAAATCATCACGATCAGTTTAGAAAAAAAATAGCTTAATAATAATTTATATATACTTTCTCTTTTATCTCAATGACAATTTTAACATTAAAGTATAATACGATATGTATGGTGAAAATAGGGTAAATTTGAAAAAAAAAAAAAAAAAAAACGTCACCAACGCTTCTCGGGACGAAATTAGATTCGTTCGATTTCTATTGTTTTGGTTCGGTTGTTTTGATTCTGGTGTTCGTTTCCATCGGAAATGACTAGATTGTCTCTTCCATACCAGAGTCGCGCCACTCTTGATACCATGCATGTGCAATATGGAATTTTCGATCTCTCCTGTAATCACGCTGCCGCCCCACAACCCCCGCCCAGGAAAACAAAGAATCATCCACGTATTCACAGCAGGAGAGACTCGGCATCGGGCGCTTCTGCATGCCGTTCGTACACACGCGAAGCACTGTACATCTAGTCCCTTCAGTGAAAATAAGCCTTACAACATGCCTATGCAGAGGAGGGGCCGGGGTGAGGCACTTCAGAGGGTAGCGCTCCGTGGTCACGTAATAGTTTCAAGCTGGCCTCATCATCTTCAAAATCCTTTTTTTATAACTTGGTATGGTTTGATACGGCGCCCTACACACACGGAAGCCATGGCGAGACTAATTTGAAAATTGAATTTCATAGCTTCTATTTTAGCTAATGTTCATACGTTGTCTATTAAATTGACCGCCAAACAATTGGCCAATGAAATCGTGACACTGGCCGTGACATCACAGGTAAGATAACAGGAACAGAACGGGCACGAGAGACCCCGCGCATGCGCAGTGGAGAATTTGGTCAGTATTCCCTCAGCGATCGTGTGAATCTCACCTCCTTTTAATATTTTTTTCATTTATTTTGATAATTAAATAACTTTTATTTATTAGAATTTATTTAAAATAATCATTATTATTCAAAGGTTATTTAATTTTATGATCAATGCTACGTGGTTCGATTTTTTTCCAATAATACCGAAAAATAGATTTAAGAATTATTTGCTGATAGACAAACATTACATGTAAGCAATCACCAATTATCATATGGTAAAAATTTACTTGAAATGCAGCAAATGCTAAATATATGTCATAACTTATATATTTCAATTGACTGTTAACTTATTATTATTATTATTATTATTACTACTACTACTACTACTACTATTATTATTGTAATCATTACTATTATAACAAAAAAACAATAATGTTCTTGATAACGATTATAATTGTAATGGTGATGAGCCTAATGATGATGAAAGTGACAAAAATTATCGTCATTATTAACATTATTACTATCATCATCATCATCGCTGTTATCATTATTATTGTCATGAAAATAAAAAATATATATCACTGTAGAAAAAATATGCATGAGGATGGCAATACAATAGATTTATTTCAACGGTTTTGAATATATCTTCGTCAGAAATACATAAATATTGGAAACCAGTGAAATACATCTCTTGTGTTGTGAAAATATTCCTTCTCATTCATGCCTTTCCTACATTTGTAAATACGTTTATATTATTATAATTATTATCATGAGAATAAAAGCTACAATTAGCATACTATACAGTATAAAACCACATAATGAAAACGTTGATTTCCTAACATCATAGATATTCATCATTGTATACGTATATTAATTTCTGATCAAATCAACAACAGACATTATGTGGGAAATAATGGTAATAGTGGTAACACAAATCACAAAGTAATATTGGCTGCTTACACGATTATACCAATAGTCTGACTTATAATTACTATTGTCATCATTTTTATTATCTTTATACCTCACATCACCATTATCATTATTATTATTATTACTATTATTATTATTAGTGTTTTTGTTCTTGTTCTTATGATAATTATCATTATCATCGTCATTACCATTATCATCATCATTATTATTATTACTATTATCATTATTATTACTACTATATCATTATTATAGATACTATTATTTCTACTATACAAATATGCGGCATCAATAATGGTAATAATAATAATCATATCTGTAACGGCGATGATAATGATGAAAATGAAAAAGATAATCATCATTATCATTCACATTCTCACTATCATCATCATCACTATTATCATTATTATTATCATGAAAACAACGATGATTATGATTATTATCATTGTAGAAGAAATCTGCATGGAAATGGCTCTCTTCACAATACAAGAGATGTATTCAATGATAATGATAATTATTATCATTATTGTTTTAATTTTTATTGTTTTGTATTTACTGTTATCATTATCATTTTTTTTTTTTTTTTTTTTGTTATTACTAATATTGCGATTATGATTATGTGATTAAATATGAATGAGAATGGATATCTTCACAATACAAGATATGTATTTCATCGGTTTTGAATATATCTACTTCAGAGATTCACATACATCAGAAACCAATCAAATACATTTCCTTTTCCACATGTGTCTACATGAATATGGTTCATTATTATTACCATTATCATCGTGATTATAAAGATAATGAAAGCAATAAGTAGAGTATCATACAGTATAAAACCACACAATGAAAAAGACTACGAAAATGATGGTTTGTTATATCACATAGACCTTATTCTTTCTTCCTTCTCAGATGTTACTTCCTGTACAAAATTGTAAAACGATGAAGGATTCATGCCTCTTTTTTGGCCATAATGTATATATTTAGTTTTACTGATAACTCCATTGGCCCCGCATACCGACATTTTTTTATTCATAGAAAAAACGAAGAACCTAAGTTGCAATGTAAAAAACGATTAATACAAAACATGTGTTTTTAATTTTGTTACATTATCATTAATATTTCTATCATTCTGTGATTGAATTTTTTATTATATAATTATATTAATATCTGATAAATCAACAGATACCAGTGAAAAATGATACTGTAATAGTGGTATAAATAATTACATATTGGCTACTTCCATGATTATAGCAATAGTATCAATTATAATCATTGTTATCTTTATCATTATCATTATTGTTTTTATCATTACCATTTATATTACTATCATTATTATTTACATCAATGTTTTTGTTATCATTATTAGTTTCATTGTTCTTATTCTTCTTCGTATGATAATTATCATTATCAGCATTATTAACATTATGATTACTATTGTTATTACTATTATTAGTCATTAGTAGTACAATTATTATTAACAGCATTACTACTATAACAAAAAACAACAGCAGCAATAATAGTAATGATGATAATTATAACAAACGGTGATGATAATACTGATGAAAATTATAAAACATATCGTTATAATCGTTAACATTACCACTATCATCATCTATATTATTATTATTATCATAAAAAAATAATTAATAGTATTATTATTGTAGAAGAAAATATGAAAGTGAATGGCTATCTTCACAATACAAGGGACGTATTCATTAATAAGGATAATGATGATGATAACTATCATTGTTTTTATTATCATAATTATTTGCTTTTTATTGTTCTTATAATTATTTTAGTTGCCGTTGTTTTTGTTATTCTTAACATCAATATTAAGATTATGATGATCATCACTGTAGAACAAATAATGAGAATGGATATCTTCACAATACAAGACGTATTCAATAGGTTTCGAATATATTTTCATCAGAAATACATATATATTGGAAACCGGGTAAATATGTTCCCTTGCATTGTGAAGATATTCCCTCACTTTCATTTATTTTCTACATTTGTCAACATGAATAGGGTTCGTTATTATTATCATTATTATGATGATAACGAAGACAATTATGAGTATCATACAGTGTAATAGATATCTAAAGTGCTTAGACTACTTGATACTTATTGATATTATAATTTTCTTTTTATAGTAACTAAAATTTGTCCTTGTTAGTAGGTGAATGAAGTGACTTAGCCATAACGGCTATATCCCAATTGACTGATAACTTAATTGATCAGGCACCCCAAAATTCCTCTTCTAAAAAAAAGGGCGGAAAATAACAAGTGACAGCGCAAAAAAAACGATTAATACTTAATATGTTTTCAATTTTGGTACACTGTGATTAATATCTCAATCAACCTGTGATTATAATTATCATTATATAAGTATGCCAATAACTGACAAAATCAACAGCTGTGATCTTGTGTGAAGTAATAATAGTGGTAAAAATAATCACAAAGTAATATTGGTTACTGCCATTATTATAGCAATAGTATAATTTTTCATTATCATCACTTTCTTTATCATTATCATTTTCATTGTCATTATCATTATCATTATCATCATTCGTATTACTATTATTATTGTTGTAGTTCTTATTATAATAATAATTGGTATTAGTATTTGAATTATTATTGATAATAATATCATTATCAATATTATTTTTGTTCTCATTTCTGCTATAACAAAATTACAAACAAAACAACAAATATGCTTATCATTACCATTATTGCCATTATCATTTTTATTATAAAAATGATAATGATAATAGTAACAAAAACAATATATCACTATCTTCACTAATTTTATAGTCATAATAATCATTATGATAATAAAAACAATAATAGTATGATAATATTTTTTTATTATCTTTATTATTAATATTATTATTATCTTTGTTATTATTGATAATAATATCATTATTATTATTATAATTATTATTATTATTGTTGCTATTGCTGTAATTCTAATGATTATGATTATCATTGTAGAAGAGTATGAATGAGAATGAATATCTTCATAATATAAGAGATGTATTTAACCGAATATTTCTTCGTCAGAAATACATTTATATTCGAAAGCAATATATCACGCGTAACAAGTGCGAGGTCACAGTCGTCAGGTGATCTACCAGCTCCCATGTAGTATATATATGCTATGTATTTTCTCTTGTGTATGTATTTCTGATGAAGACGTAATCGAAACCGGTTATATACATCTCTTGTATTGTGAAGATATTCAGTCTCATTCATGTCTTTTCTACATATATTCGAAAACGGTAAAATACATTCCATTCATACTTTTTTTTACATTTGTCAACATGGATTAGGTTCATTAATATTATATTATCATTATATTATATTACATTATCGTATATAATATCATATTATCATATTATCATTAGTAGTAGTAGTAGTACTGTAATTACTATTATCTTTATAACAGGTTTAATATGATGATGATGGCGATGACAACGATGATGATGATGATGATGATGATGATGATGATGATGATGATGATGATGATGATGATGATGATACTTTTATTACTACTGCTAATAATGATAACGGTTGTAATAGCAACATTAACAACAATAATACTAGTGATAATTGTGATAATGTAAATAATAATAATATCAATTACTATGATAATAATAAAAATAATAACGATAATAGTAATGAAAGTTATAAAAATAATAAAAGCAATAATTGTGAGAATAATGATAACGACGACAATGATAACAGTGATAATGAAATCAATAATAATACTGATAGAATAATACATATAACAATAACAGCAACAATAATAATGAAAATAATAATCCTGATAATGAAATATTGATAATAATAATGCTAATATCGTTATTATTGTTATTGTTATTACTATTAATATTATTATTACCATACTAATGATAAAAGCAATTATGATAGTGACTATAACCGATTTTTTTTTTTTTGGGGGGGGGGGGTGGGGAGGGGATTTTTGTTTAAATGTTCTTTCTCTGCAATATCAATATACATATATGTGATGCAACTGTTGACAGAATATAAAGTGGTGTTTTAACAGGTAACAGCTTTGTAACAAATGCTTTCCGATTTACTAGCTCAAAGTTAACAGAAAGTACCGTAACTTTTTATTATATTTATTTGTTCTGATGACTTCATGCACACGGCACGAATGAAAATATTACATAATGAAAATATTACATAAAATATGTATGTAATATTTGAAGAAATATA
>NW_020868991.1:0-10000 GCF_003789085.1 Penaeus vannamei | reverse complement strand
ATTTTCATTACTATTGTTATTACTATTATTTCATATAGTATCATTAGTACCAGGAATTTACATAATGATGGTAATAAAAACATTAGTAATAATATTTGTTATCATTTTCATTATATATTATCCTTACCTTTGTCATTATTATGATCATATTATCATTAAAGAGAGAGAGAGAGAGAGAGAGAGAGAGAGAGAGAGAGAGAGAGAGAGAGAGAGAGAGAGAGAGAGAGAGGAGAGAGAGAGAGAGAGAGAGAGACGGAGAGAGATGAGATGAGAGAGGAAGTTAGAGAGAGAAGAGGAGACAGACAGAGAGACAGAGAGAGAGAAGGAAAAAGAAAGAAAATAGGCATTTAATACGACAAATAGATAGAAAAGGAAAAAACAAAATATGAACACACAAAAAAGAGAAAGAAAAAAAAAGAAATTTTATATTGCATTCAGTACGCAATATTACATGAGGAGAGTCACTTGAGATTCTAAGAATAAACGCGTTGCAATTGGAACGTGATTGACAGGTTTCAATAATCACTTATGCAATGTTCAATTAGTTCAAGACTCAGGTGTGATTGCCACTTGCCGTCCTCCAAGGAAGGTGCGGTGAAACGTTGTGGTGCGTGCACGTGTGTATGTGTGTGCACGTGTGTTAGGGAGGGGTGAGTTTGAGTGTGCGTGTGCTCATTGGTTGTGTGTGTGTGTGTACACGTGTATGTGGGGAGGGTGTGTTGTGTGTGTGTGTGTACACGTGCATGTGGAGAGGTGTGTTTGGTGTGTGTTGGTGTACACGTGCATGTGGAGGGGTGTGTTTGTGTTGAGTGTGTGTACACGTGTACTGTGGGAGGGTGTGTGTGGTGTGGTGTTAGTGAGTGTGGTGTGTCTGTGTGTGTGCACGTGTATGGTGGGAGGGGTGTGTGTGTGTCGTGTGTGTTGTGTGTGTGTGTGTGTGTGTGTGTTGTGTATGGTGTGTGCACGTGTATGTGGGAGGGGTGGTGTGTGTGTGGTGTTGTGTGTACACGTGTATTGGGGAGGTGGTGTTGTGTGTGTGTGTGTGTGTGTGTGTATGGTGGGAGGGGTGTTGTTTGTGTGTGTGTGTGTGTGTACACGTGTATGTGGGAGGGGTGTGTTTGTGTGTGTGTGTGTGTACACGTGTATGTGGGAGGGGTGTGTTTGTGTGTGTGGTGTTGTGTACACGTGTAATGTGGAGGGATGTGTTTGTGGTGTTGTGTGTGTACACGTGGTATGGTGGGAAGGGTGTTTGATTTGTGTGTGTGTGTGTTTGTGTATGTGGTTTTGTGTACACGGTATGTTGTGGGTGGGGATGTGTGTGATTGTGCACGTGGTGTTGTTACACGTGTATGTGGGAGGGTGTGTTTTTTTGTGTGTGTGTGTGCAAGCAATGTATGGTTGGGGAGGGGTTGTGTTTGTGTGTGTGTGTGTGCACGTGCATGTGGGAGGGGTGTGTTTGTGTGTGTGTGTGTACACGTGTATGTGGGAGGGGTGTGTTGTGTGTGTTGTGTGTGTACACGTGTATGTGGGACGGTGTGTTTGTGTGTGTGTGTTGTTGTGTTGTGGGTGGTGGGTGTGTGTGTGTGTGTGTGTGCACGTGTATGTGTGTGTGTGTACAGAAGCAGCAATTGAAAGGGGGGGAGGGGCTGGAAGGTACTTAACCCCCTCCACTCCCCTAAGGGCTACAATTCTGTACTTTCTTTTATCAAATTACACCTCTATAAGTCTGAATATAGCTTAAAATGTCCCGAGAATAGCTTTAAGCATTTGTGTTTATGTATTTGTATGTGTGTGTGTGTGTTGGTGTTGTTGTGCGTTTGTGGTGTGTGTGTGTGTGTTTGTGTGTGTGGTGTCTGTGTGTGTGTGTGTGTGTGCGTGTGTGTGTGCGTGTGTTGTGTGTGTGTGCGTGCGTGTGCGTGTGTGTGTGTTTGTGTTTGTATTTGTGTGTGTGTGTGTGTGTGTGTGGTGTGTGTGTGCGTGTGTGCACTTAAAACATGATAAAAGACTAGTCCCATTGTTTGATCTCCATAACTGAACCTCTATAGACATCAAACCAGATATTTTGGAAGCAGAACCCCCCCCCTAAAAAAAACTTTTCATTGCCTCACCGTTTTAGTAATAATAATAATACATGCTATTCTTAGAGTATATGTATTTTGTCATTCTTTACGCCATTTCGTCATCAATTAGCCATTATATTTTATGACATCAATTATCCAAATTATAACAGTAACTCATTATTACATATTAGCACCCATTGTTAAAACCTACTTTTATATTCCGTGTAACATCACTCATAACGAAATATAACATATATCTAGTATTTGCATTTATTGTTGTCTTTTATCATAATCTTTCTTTCTTTTTTTTGGTGTTTCTCACAGATCTGCATAATTATGAAAAATACTTAACAAAACATTAAAGATAATCTTCATGACATATGTCATGATTTTTTCCACATAAACTTACCAAAAATATAAGTCTTAAAAATAATAATAATAATAATAATAATAAAGAAAAAAGAATAATGAAAATGAGAATGAAAAGGAAAAACTTTTACTTTGCCATATAATTAATTTTATTTTAATTTTGATAATAAAACAATTTCAAATTATTCGATTGTTTCACATTTATGTTTATATGAATTTCTTGACATTACTTACTTTACCACGATGAAACACTCTTAACCAACATCAACATAATTTTTATCATTCTTTTTTATTATATTACCATTGATCTTTCTACTCCTTAGTGCCTACTCGAGAGAAATAGAGATAGATAGAGAAGGACAGAGAGACAGAGACAGAGACAGACAGAGAGAGAGAAGGGGAAAGAGAGCGAGCGAGAGAGAGAAGAAGAGAAAGGGAAGAGAGAGAGAGAGAGAGAGAGAGAGAGAGAGAGAGAGAAGAGAGAGAGAGAGAGAGAGAGAGAGAGAGAGAGAGAGAGAGAGAGAGAGAGAGAGAGAGAGAGAGAGAGAGAGAGAGAGAGAGAGAGAGAGAGAGAGAGACTGACAGACAGACAGACAGACAGACAAACAGACAGAGGAACGTAAGAGATAATGAGGAGAAACGAAGAAGGAAGGAACGCAGATAGACGAAGAAAAGGAGGAGGAGTGAAGGAAAAAAGAGAAGAAGGCAAAGAAAAAGAGAGACCTAAATGACATAGGAAGGAGAGGAGACAAACAAAGTAACAAAGAATATTTCTGAGAAGGATGAACATACACCCACAGAAAAAAAATATATACACCCACACATACACAGATATAAATACAAGATGAAAATATAACTGACCCAACCTTTATCGAAGACCCAACGTGCAAATAGATTCTACACCTGTATGCATCTACCTTTGTTCGATTCGCCCTAAAGCAGAAATGCTTCTCGGACCAACCGTCTTGCAAGCATTACAGCATATGCCGGGGTTCCTCAGCATAATGCAACGGTGCTGTGATCGTTCTAGCCTGCGAGAGGAACATCAAACTTTGAAAATTACAAAGTTAGGATGTCATTATCTGTCTGGGAATGACTTTATAATGACAGAGAGAACTTACTTTGTGATCCTTCTGGGAGACTAGCGGTTTCGTGTTTTGTACGTGTGTTTGTTTGTTACGTGTTTGTTTGTTGTTTGTTTGTGTTGTGTGTTTGTTTGTGTGTGTGTTTGTTGGTGTTTGTGTATCTATGTGAGGGTGTGTGTGTTGTGTTTTGTTAAGGGGAATGAGGGAAAGTTGTTTGTGATGAGGGTGCTTGTGTTTGTGTATCTATGTGAGGGTATGTGTTTGTGTTTGTTAAAGGAATGAGGGAATGCTGTTTGTGCTTGAGTTTGTGTATCTATGTGAGGGTCTGTGTCTTTGCTTGTTAAAGGAATGAGGGAATTTTGTGTTTGTTGGTGCTTGTGTATCTATGTGAGGGTGTGTGTCTTGTTGTTAAGGAATGAGGGAATGTTTTTGTGTAAGAGTGTTTGTGTTTGTTCGTGTTGCTTTGGTGAAGTTTCAGTGAGTGAGTTGTTTCTAATTTTCAGTCAAGAACTGTTTTGTTGTTGATAGTATAGAGAGAATTAGCAATAACACCAGCAGAATTTAGTAGCAATTGCACTATTAGTTATTATATTATATGAAAAAGGCTAGTAAATGTTTCACATGAAAATGTGAACCAGAAAATAAAGGATTGGATTAAATGTAAATGAACTGTGTCATCATTGGCTTCAGGATGATGATTGAGATCTCTTCCCCCCCCTCCTCGAAAAAATATAAATAGATATAAAAAATATTCAAATAAAACAAAACAGATAGTCAGTAGGAAATATATAAAAAATATGGTTCTTAAATAATTACACTAAACTTATTTAAGAAGCTATTAAAAAGGTGGTTTTCCTACTTCCATCTCACATATAGAAATTGTGCTTTTAATTGTCTGTTTATCATCATTCTGAATCCATCGTGAATCCGACTACAGTTCACTGATATCAAACCCAGCAATTTATTCGATATATGCATGAGAAATGTTTTAGATTTTACGTGTTACTGAACTGTATTGCAGTCGTCTCTATCTCACTCACGTATGCAAATAAGACACATGGAAGAATTTATGTTACTATTCTAGGTTTTGTCATGAATGTTCGTTTTCTTTTCTTTAGCGTGTGTGTGTGTGTGTGTGTGTGTGTGTGTGTGTGTGTGTGTGTGTGTGTGTGTGTGTGTGTGTGTGTGTGTGTGTGTGTGTGTGTGTGTGTGTGTGTGTGTGTGTGTGTGTTGTGTGTGTGTGTGTGTGTGTGTGTGTGTGTGTGTCGTGTGTGTGTGTGTGTGTGTGTGTGTGTGTGTGTGTGCGTGTGTGTGTGAAATGGAAAATAGAAATGCAGATAGAGGGAAAAATCATAAGATAGTAAGTACACTGATAGATAGATTCATATGCATAGATGGATGAATGAACAGATAGACATAGATATTTTAGATAAACAGACATATAAAACTTAACCGACTGGGTTAAGATATACTGATAGATAAATATTAAGAAATAAATAGATAAGAACGTCAACCGACATAGATAAATAACGACATAAATAGACATAAAACATAAAGTAAGAACATGACCCAAAATTCTTTTTTCTTCTTCACTTTTGTCTATTCCTCATTCGTAACAAGCGAGTAAACGAAGATCGCTCTAAATAAACAAGGTTTTCCGGGTTTGTTTACAACACAGAAAATACGAACAAGGAAGTAAGGAGCACGAGAGAAAAATCTTGGATGAAAGGAGGGGAGAAGGAGGAAGGGATAACAAGTGGAATTGGGAAGGAGGGTAGAAGGAGAGGAGAGGGAGGAGGGATAGGTGGAATTGAAGAGGAGGGAACATAGGATAAAAGGAGAGGAGAAGGAGAGATGAAGAGTGGAATTTAGAAGGAGGGAACATAGGATAAAAAGAGAGGAGAAGGAGGGATAAATAAATAGAAGGAGGGAATATAGATAAAAGGAGAGCGAGAGAAGGGATGAAGAAGTGAGAAGGAAGAGAAATAAGAAGGAGGGAATATAGGATAAAAGGAGAGGAGAAGAAGGGATGAAGAGTGGAAGTGAGAAGGAGGGAAGATAGGATAAAAGGAGAGGAGAGGGAGGAGGGATAATGAGTGGAAATGAGAAGGAGAGAATATATTTAAGCGTAAGGAAGGGTGTGGAAGAAGAGAGATAGAAGGAGAAGGTGAGATAGAAAAGAGGGAGAGAGAGAGAGAGAGAAAGGATGAATTAGGAAAAGCGCAGAAAAAGATATCTATGAGAAGACAATGTGTTAGAAAATAAAAGAGAGAGAGAGAGACAGATACAGAAGATGAAGTACAAGAGAAGAGAGAGAGACACGGAGGAAGAATATGAAAAAGGAAAAGTGAAAAGAGAGAATTAGAAAGAAGAAGAAGAGAGAAAGAAGAAAATTAGAAGAAGACAAGAGAGGAGAGAAGAGAAGACAAAAGAACAAAAGGCGAGCGGGAAAGAGAGAGAAGAAAAAGGAAAGAAGATGGAATGAAAGAGAATAAAAGAGGAGAAAACAGAAAAATGAAGAAAACAAATAGAAGAGGAGATAAGATAAGAAATGATAATAATAATAACAGATTAACAGTAAGGAAATGGGGAAGAAAACGTAGAAGAGGAAGGAAAGAAGAAGCAAAAAAAGAATGCAGAAAGAAAAAGGAAAACGCAAAATATGAGAGAGAAAGAAAACGAGAGATAAAAGCAGAAAGTGAAAGAAGAGAAGAAGAGAGGAAAAGGGAAAGTGAAAGAGAGAAAAAGCAAGTGAAAGAGAGAGGGGAGGGGGAGCAAGTAAAAGAGAAAGAAATAACAAGAAAGCGAGGAAAAAACATTTGAAAAAAATAATAATAATAATAATAAAGAAAAAAAGTGTATGGTAATTTTCTATCTTAATGAAAGAGGGAAGAAAGAGAGAAAGAGTGAGTAATGAAAGATAGAAGAAAGACGGTATATACAGTATGTTAATTATGATTATGCGTATGATAGAAATACCAATACAAGTAATGATAATGATAATAATAAAAGATAAAATGATGATGAGAGTGAATAATCTCTCTCTCTCTCTCTCTCTCTCTCTCTCTCTCTCTCTCTCTCTCTCTCTCTCTCTCTCTCTCTCTCTCTCTCTCTCCCTCTCTCTTCCTCTCTCCCTCTCTCTCTCTCTCTTCTCTCTCTCTCTCTTCTCTCTCTCCCTCTCTTTCTCTCTCTCTCTCTACTCTCCTCTCTCTCTCTCCTCTCTCTCTCTCTCTCTCTCTCTCTCTTCTCTCTCTCTCTCTTCTCCCTCTCTCTCTCTCTCTCTCGTCTCTCTCTCTCTCTCTCTCTCTCTCTCTCCTCTCTCTCTCCTTCTCTATCCCTCCTCTCCCTCTCCTCTTCTCTCTTCTCCTTCTCTCTCTCTCTCTCTCTCTCTTCTCTCTCTCTCTCTCTCTCTCTCCTCTCTCTTCTCTCTCTCCTCCCTCTCTCTCTCTCTCTCTCCTCTCTAATTCTCCCTCCTCTCTCTCTCGGCTCCTCTCTCTCCTCTTCTCTCTTCTTCTCTCTCTCTGCTCTCTCTCTCTCACGTAATATATATATGTGTGTATGTGTGTGTGCGCGTGTGTGTGTGTGTGTGACATCTGTATACACACGTATATACAAACAAAAATAGATAGCAAACATATATAAAACTGGTGCAGATGAACACACGCAGAATAGACAGTACAAGAGTAAGCGTGAAATAGACAATTTACATTCAGGCTTTCGTGCTGCAGCGCCGACCGCCAGAAGCAACGAATATTTTAGTCTGGAAGGAAATATGTCTCTTGGCTTTTTCATTTAATTTCAGTTTTTTTTTTTTTTTTTTTTGAGGGGGGGGGCGGCATTGGGGTGTTGGTTTTTTTTTATTGTTGGGATTATTTAGGTTTTTATTGTTATTATTTTCGTATTCATTTTCATCATAATATTTGTATTATCTTCACTATCTACATTATCGTCGTCATCATCATTAACATCATCATCATCACCATCATGATATGATGATGATGATGGTGATGGGGCATTTGTGGAGTTTTTTTTCTTTATTTGTTGTTGAGATTATCTGTTAGCGTTAGCACTTTTTTATTGTTATTATTTTCATCTTCATTTTCATCATTAGCACTGATATTATCATCACTATTACATTATCATCGTTATCGTCATCATCCTCATTATCATCATCATCACCATCATCATCATCATCACCACATTATCAAATATCATCATTATCACGATCATCATATCATCACATCATCATCATCATCATCATCATCATCATCATCAACATTTACAAAGGAAAGACAACATTTTGATATATTAACAATCAGTTTGAAATACAACCTCCCTCATTAATTTACATTTCCTTGCTATTGTTATATACGTCAAACCTGACAGAGGAAACACGAAGAAAAAAAGAAAAAAGAAAAACCAAAAAGAATTTACGAAGTACTTAAGATTCTACCCCAGATTCTAAGGGCAGCGACTTTCGGTCCAAAATGCTGAAAAGTAAAATAAAGTTTTCTCGTTAGTTCACAAGTATTGCTGGTGGCCTCTCCAAGCACTGCACTCCATATGAAGATATTTAGTTTAGGAAAATAGAGTTTATCATAGTCTGCCTTGAAAGAAAAAAAAATCATATTCCCGTTTTCTGTGAATTTATCGCGGAGGGTTAGGGATTTGTTGTTTAGATTTTGGAATTAATGTTTTTTTTCTGATTTGGAGTTCATATTTTGACGGAATTACACTGTACATAAACATTGCACGCATAGGAAAACCAGATAAATATTCAGAATACCTTCGCAAAACCAGTCACGGAGAGATATTAGTATCGACGGATTTTTCTCACACTGTACAGCACAATTATATAGGAAATTATGCCACAGAAATGCCCTAATACTCACACTCTTGGCTATGAGGAGAACATGAGTGGTACCGGGGAAATTTGGAGGTAAAGTATAAATAGAATTGGTCAATATATCATAAAAGCAGAGAGGGAAGAGTGAAAGAGAGAGGGAAAAATGAGAGTGAAAGAGAGGGAGAGATGGAGGGAAAGCAAGTGAAAGAGAGAGAGAGGGGGGGGAGGAAATGAAAGAGACTCCATGAGAATCATCACAGTAGATTGCAAGTACCATGAGGGGGGGTGGAGAATTTCATTTATATATTTCAAGTAATGGCCTTTTAACAGATTTTGGCCCTGTCAATTCATCAATATGAACATTACCATGTGATCTATGCCATGGTGAAGTGGGTGTTGCTTCTGGGATGTTAATAAAATCATTGTTCCACGCACTGAAGCTGAGAATAGTCCGGGCAGTTTTGGCTTCCCAGTTTAAGTTAGACTTTATGAGACTGGAGCATCGAGGCCGCCGGACATGCCAACTCTACTATTAATCTCAATAAGCAATGGAAGGGAAATTTGAGGTTTGAACTGATCTGCAGAAGTCTGATGCCGAGTAATGGGTGTTGACTTGAGTATACTAACTGACGGCGGGTCAAGCTCTTTCCTCTTGACAAGAACTTTTGCAGTCATGAGAGAGGAAGAGAGAGAGAGAGAGAGAGAGAGAAGAGAAGAGAGAGAGAGAGAGAGAGAGAGAGAGAGAGAAAAAGTGAAAGAGAGAGGAGAGAGAAAAAGAAAAAATATGAGAGGGTTCATACTGGCTCCTGCAACCCCTCCATAAGTGTCTGCTGCCCCCACACCCCCCCACCCAACCCCCACCCACCAGGAAGCACAAGGACAGGGGGGGGGGGGGATGCGGTAGCAGACCATTGAAGGGGTTGAATTTAACGATATATTGACTATAGACATATATGAGTATGTAATGTGTACATAAATAATGTGTGAGAATATTTTTCTTTTAGTTTAATATAATATATAATATATATATTATATATATATATATATATATATATATATATGTATGTATGTATGTATGTATGTATGTGTTTGTGTGTGTGTGTGTATATATATAATATATATATATATATATATATATATATATATATATATGTGTATGTGTGGTGTGTGTGTGTGTGTGTGTGTGTGTGTGTGTGTGTGTGTGTGTATAAATATTGCTGAACACAAAGACTATAAGACACGTTTAGAAAAATTACTTTTTTTTATCAATTCCCATATGAAATCAACTAATTTTGAAATAAAGTACGTTTTTATGCACTAGAACATTTATTCTGTTCTGTGTCGCAAAACTCTTTCTTCTTTTAGCGAATGAAGGTAAAGCATGCATGAGACTTTCAAAGCCCTTGAAACTGTTATGGTTTTGCAACATTTAAACGTTTCCATTTTATACTTATTTGATTCATTTCTAAATCTTTCATTATTTAGCCCACCTTTCGAGTTCGCGCTGTGGTATAAAGACAACTCTGGAATAATGGAAAAATGTTAATAGCGAAGAAGGAATAAAAGTTTCGTCGAGAAAGAAAATTGAGAAAATGAAAGAAGGTGTTACGTGGTTCATTGTTTTCTCCTATTGCTTTTGT
>NW_020868990.1:678553-681053 GCF_003789085.1 Penaeus vannamei | reverse complement strand
TATGAGCAAAACTCATCCTTATTTATTATTAATGTTTCTTTAGATTTATCGAACGATGCTTCTAACGATAACAATTATGATGCCCATGATTACCGTAGAGAATAATTGATAATAACAGCGTAAGTAATTATTGCTGTAGTTACTGGTGTCTTTTATCACATTATTTTTTTCTTTATTCTATATTTTTACACAGTTGGGTATTTAGCAGTCTTAAACGTTAGCGATAGAGATGACTTAGCTTGTTTTTGTCGTTTGAAATCAGTGGGCCTTGCCACGGGATAAAAGCCTTCGTGGCAACCTGGCATACCGTCGAGTATGCCAGGGCCCTCGTCGGAGAAACAGCAGACCAGGATCAAGATTTCGCGAGCCAAGATTTCCTCCAGCCATATCGAGGGATCTGTGGCCGGCGCCGGAGAGTGCCATGAGTGCCATGAGTGCCCGCATTGCGACCTCGAGCCCGCCTGCGTATTTGCATAGAGCGCAGCGTCCGAAGTCGACGAGTGGGGGGCTGTTAGCGAGGAAGTTCGCTCTCCGTGTTCACAAGGTCCCATCTCAGGATGTATAGCAGGATACTCGCGTCTTAATGGGACGTGTCGGTGAATGGGAAGCTGCGAGGAAGCGCCCCAAAAGATTGGGCGTCTCCCGAATGGCGATGGCAAAGGCGACGCCCCTCGTATGAGATGATAAATGACACGGAACGCGGTGTGAGGAAGGACAAAGGGAGGGGAAGGGAAGGCGTCCTGGTGGGGGAAGGAAGGTGCTCGGAGGGAGGGGAGGTGCGGTGAGGAAATGGGGAAGCGCGGTGTAGCCATGGAAAATATCCGAAAAAAGGGAAACGTGGGAGAAAGTTGATCGGGAGAATTTGAATGAAAATGCGGGAGGAAGCGAGAAGGGATGAAAGGCGGACGCGAAGAGATGACAAGAGTTCGGAGACAAGAGGAGCGTGGTGATGGAGGCGCATATCGAGAGGCCGAGGGTGGATTTAAGAGCTCAGAGGCCGGGGTGGAAGGGTGGGGGAGGGATGGAGGGAGGGGTAGGGGGTGGATGGAGGGAGGGACGAAAGAAAGGAAGGGAAGAAAGAAAGAAGGGGCAGATGACAGGAGCGAAGAGCAGCGTGATATGAGAAGACGGACGGCGTCTCCTCGCGGCTGAATGTGTTTCCTGATCAAGAAAGACAAGTGAGTTATGGCGCCCTCCCTTCCCTTCGCCCGTCGCTCGCTGGCAGATTTACATGCTTGTTTATTTATAAAGCTTTTCGCTCGTGCGCCTCGCTCCGTAAGCGGCTCCAAGCATAGTCCTCGAGAGCGTCTTAAGTCGCCTTTTACCGAGAAGAAAAATATTGCTTTAATGCGTCGAACGCTCTTTTTTTCTCTCTTCCTTCATTTTTCCTTCCCTCTTTTAAGGTATTTTTCCCATTCATTTCCGAGGATGAGGGGATACATCGGAATTAAGCAAACAGATAGCTTTTTTTTTCATTCCATCCTTGGTTAACGGCCTGATTGAGAAGTAAAGGTGTATTTGCAATCTGAATCATTAATTCACCTTTGGATTTCGCATGCTGGCCCCCCCCCCTCTCCCCTCTCCCCTCCCCCCTCCAGTCGGATGGAGATGGGGTGCTGGCGGGGTGGGTGGGGGTGGGGGGGGTGCGCGAAACTCTCGAGGGGCTTTTTAGATTGGCGCTGCTTCGCGTGTGCTTGTGGGCGTGTCTGTATGGCATGAGTTCGTCGTCCTCTGCATTATGGGTGTGTTTGGCATGCTGTATTTATTTCTTTATTCGAGGTGAGATTGAGATTCGGTTACTGTGGATTTTTTGTGTTACAGTTGTTTATTTAAAGGTTGATATATTTAACAATATATATTTATCCCGTTGTATTCGTGATTTTTTTATCCATGTTTATTTTATTTATTCGTATATCTGCATGTTATTATTTTTGTATTTACCTTTGAATCAACCTTTCCATTTTTTCTTTTTCTTTTTGTATATTTGTACCGTGCTGTACACTTTCATAAGAATGTATGTAGGTCCAGTGCAAGCATACACACTCATTTACGTACACATACGCATGTGTATACAGAGATTCACGAATGTATGTATGTGTGTGTGGTCATATGTGTGCGTGTGCGTGTGTGTGTGTGTGTGTGTGTGTGTGTGTGTGTGTGTGCGTGCGTGTATGTGTGTGTGTGTGCGTGCGTGTGTGTGTGTGTGTGTATGCGTGTGTGTGTGTGTGTGTGTGTGTGTGTGTGTGTGTGTGTGTGTGTGTGTGTGTAAGGCAGGGCTTTATACATATAGGCCTGTATTTTTTCTCCTTCCGGCATGCGCACCGTCGCGTGAAACAGCTCAAGGAAGGAGCCGCGGAGAGATAATGCGCGACCAGAGTGCCATTTTTGTTCGCCGGCGGAGCGGTGTCCCGGCCGCCGTTCCCCCCCCCCCCCCTCGAATAAACCACCGCCTCGGCTCCGGTCTCCCGACGGGCGCGGGGCGAGGGCTTACGGCCGATCG
>NW_020868990.1:671053-673553 GCF_003789085.1 Penaeus vannamei | reverse complement strand
AGTGCCACGCGAGCAGGAGTGCCGCGCCGAGCAGAGTGCCACGCCGAGCAGGAGTGCCGCGCGAGCAGGAGTGCCACGCCGAGCAGGAGTGCCACGCCGAGCAGGAGTGCCACGCCGAGCCGCCACGCCGAGCAGGAGTGCCACGCCGAGCAGAGTGCCGCGCCGAAGCAGGAGTGCCACGCCGAGCAGGAGTGCCACGCGAGCAGGAGTGCGCCGAGCAGGAGTTGCACGCCGAGCGAGCAGGAGTGCACGCCGAGCAGGAGTCCGCGCCACGCCAGGAGTGCCGCGCGAAGCAGGAGTGCACGCCGAGCAGGAGCCACGCGAGCAGGAGTGCCACGCGAGCAGGAGTGCCACGCCGAGCAGGAGTAGCCCGAGCAGAGCAGGAGTGCCACCGAGCAGGAGTGCCACCGTGTGCCACGGAGCAGAGTGCCGCAGGAGTGCCACGCCGGCAGGAGTGCCGCGCCGAGCAGGAGTGCCACGCCGGCAGGAGTCCACGCCGAGCAGGAGTGCCACGCCGAGCAGGAGTGCCCGCCGACAGGAGTGCCACGAGCGCCACGGAGCAGGAGTGCCAAGCGAGTGCCAGCGCGAGCAGGAGTGCCGCGCCGAGCAGGAGTGCCACGCCGAGCCAGGGTGCGAGCACGCCGAGAGAGTGCGCGCGAGCAGGAGTGCCAGGACGCCGACAGGAGTGCCGCCGAGCCGACGCCGAGCAGGAGTGCACGCCACGCCGAGCAGAGAGGGTGCACGCCGCAGCAGGAGTGCAGCGAGCAGGAGTGCCACGCGAGCAGGAGTGCCACGCCGAGCAGGAGTGCCGCGCCGAGCCGCGCCGCGTCAGGCTCCGCGGCGGCCGAGAGAAAGGGCCAGGGGGAAATCAGGCCCCGGGGTTATGGCGCTGCCCGGCCGCGCTAAGAGCCCGGGGTCGGAGGGAGAGGTCGCGGGGCCATAATGTCTTTACGAGTGTTTTAAGTTTACGAGTCGCAGCCGGCCGTTTATATCGCATTTGCAGCGTTAGTATCTGCGCTAAGGGAGAGGGA
Organism: Penaeus vannamei; assembly: GCF_003789085.1. Taxonomy (NCBI): domain Eukaryota; kingdom Metazoa; phylum Arthropoda; class Malacostraca; order Decapoda; family Penaeidae; genus Penaeus; species Penaeus vannamei. The sequence continues at coordinate 672,522 of NW_020868990.1, read as the reverse complement.
TAGGAGGGCTAAGTGATGGCGGGGATTAGGGCGCATGGCTCTCGAGGGGGGGGGGGGGGGTGTGTACTGTGTTGCCTGATTTTTTTTTATTATTATTATTTATTTTTTCACTTTCGGGATTTCTCCCTCTTTGGCTGTTTCTGTTTCGCTGACTGTTTGTCTGGTTTTGTGTCTGACTCACTCTCTCTCTCTCTCTCTCTCTCTCTCTCTCTCTCTCTCTTCTCTCTCTCTCTCTCTCTCTCTCTCTCTTCTCTCTCTCTCTCTCTCTCTCTCTCTCTCTCTCTCTCTCTCATTCAGTGTGTGTGTGTCTATCAGACCTGTCTCATTTTCTCTCTCACAGTCTGTCTCTGTCTTTCTGTTTTGCTCTTCATCACACTGCTTTGTGAAGATTCAAACTCCTTTGTTCGTATTATTAAGTAAGATGCCAAATTTCCTCTAACGCATTGTGCTTTACTTATGCATGCACCTCGTTTTGTGTTGTCGTCATCTTCTAAGGACTAGCTTATGTTGGCGTAATCATAGCCTTGAGAAATTGTTTATTCTTGCGAATATTCCCGCTTTCAAACTAATGTGTTTATGTCGTGTTATGTATGTATGTATGTATGTATATATGTATATATATATATATATATATATATATATATAATATATATATATATATATATATATATATATATATATATATATATATATATATATATTATATATATATATATATATATATATATATATATATATATATATTATATATATTTATTATTATTCTTTCTCTCAGACTCTGCTAATCGAGCAAGATAATAAATTCAGGCGTGTTTTTGTTTATTTGGAGATTTGAGAGGTTTTCAATTTTTTTTTCATTATTTATATATTTTTTTTTTGAGTGTACGTTTATGCCGTTTTATTCTTAGCGACTTTAGGATAAGTGTGTTGTTGCAGAAGTAGGTAAAGCATGGGAGGCAGACCGCACGTGGTACTTGTTTTCCCTAATAGTGTAAAGCGAGTGTCAGCAGGGAGTCAGCCAAATGGAAATCCATGAATCGTGACTTTCAATAAGGAGATGCGCATACGTGCGTCTGCATGTATGTACTTACATATACATATACACGTACATATACATACATATAAACATACATATACATATACATATAAACATACACATACATATACATACATACATACATACATACATACATACATACATACAAACATACTAACATAAATACAAACACACATAGACACACACACACACTCACTCACACACGTAACATTTTTAGAATGCTGAAATATTTGCTAGAGATTGCTCTAACGATGGCACTGTTGAGGTCATTACGCGATCACAATTATTTTATTATTATTATTATTATATTATATTATTATTATTATTATTTTATATATATATATATATATATATATATATATATATATATATATATATATATATATATATATATATATATATATATATGTAT
>NW_020868990.1:661053-666053 GCF_003789085.1 Penaeus vannamei | reverse complement strand
CCTTCTTCTTTCTTCTTCCTTCTTTCTTCTTCTTCTTCTTCTCTCCTCTCTCCTCCTCCTCCTCCTCCTCCTCCTCCTCCTTCCTCCTCTCCTTCGCCTTCTTCTCCTCCTTCTTCTTTACTCTTCCTCCCACCTTCCTTCCTCTCCTCCTTCCTCCTCTCCTCCTCCTCCTCTTTCTTTCCTCCTTCCTCCTATCCTCCCTTCTTCCTCCTCTCCCTCCTCCTCCTCCTCCTTCTCCTGCTCTCTTTGATCTCCTTTCTTTATTTTTAGAAATCATGCTGTTCTATTTCTCCAATTACGCTTTTTTAATTAACTGCAAAAAATGAAGTTCAAACTTTCCGGAAATTTTCTTTCCCTTTTGCAGAAGACTTTTATGTCTGTCAATTTGTCTGTTGATCTACCTGTTTCTCATCTCTCTCTCTCCTTCTTCCTTTCCCTTTCTCACTTTCTCCCTCCCTCCTCTCCTCTCCTCTCTTCTCTCTCTCTCTCTCTCCTCTCTCTCTCTCTCTCTCTCTCTCTTCTCTCTCTTCTCTCTCTCTCTCTCTCTCTCTCTCTCTCTCTCTCTCTCTCTCTCTTCTCTCCCTCTCCCTCTCCCTCTCCCTCTCTCCTCTCCCTCCTCCCTCCCTCCCTCCCTCCCTCCTCCTCCTCTCCCCTTCCTTTCCTTTCCTCTCCCTTTCCCTTCCTCTCTCTTTCTCCCGCCCCTCCTCCCCTTTCCCTTTCTCCCCTCCCTCTCTCTTCTCCTCTCTCCTCTCTCTCTCTTCTCTCTCTCTCTCTCCTCTCTCTCCTCTCTCTCTCCTCTCTCTCTCTCTCTCTTCTCTCTTTCTCTTTCTCTCCTCTTTCTTTCTCTTTCTCTCTCTTTCTCTTTTTCTCTTTCTCTTTTCTTTTCTTCTGCCTCCCTCTCCCTTTCCCTTCCTCTCTCTTTCTCCCTCCCTCCTCCCTCCCTTTCCTTTTCCCCTCCTCTCTCTCTCTCTCTCTCTCTCTCTCTCTCTCTCTCTCTCTCTCTCTCTCTCTCTCTCTCTCTCTCTCTCTCTCTCTCTCTCCTGCTCTCCCTCTCCCTTCCTATCTCTCCCTCCTATCTCCCTCCTCTCTCTCTCCTCCCTCTCTTTTCTCTCTCTCTCTCTATCTTTTCTCTCATTTCCCTCTATCTATCTGTCTATCTATCTCTGTCTCTCCCTTCTACTTTCTCCCTCTCTCCCTCTCCCTTGTTCTCATCGCAATGCGCGTCACGCGAATCCTCTCTCGTCCCTCCCTTAAATATCCCTTTGATCGCCATTGTGAAAGGCAACTACTGCTCCTTAGCTTTCTCTCGTCAGAAGTCTTCGGGTGTGTGTCCGTAAGGCTGAAACTCCTCACCTCGTTGCATGTTTCGACGGACCGTAATGGGCTAATGGTAACGGTTGTCCTTTTTTTTATTATTTTTTTTTTAAGACGATGTTGAAGGAAGATGGAAATATATCGAGCTTGGTTATTTTCTCGATAGAATGAGGGAAGGGATGGGAAAAAAGTGTAATCTGCAGACACAATGGCTTTGATTAGGCTTTGTATGTGTGTGTGTGTGTATCAGGAACAACGAAGGGAAGAACATAGAATATAATAAAGAACACACGAATATGCCAAGGCGGGCATATTCGGCCATATCTGCTCGAACATGAATTCCACACGTGTGTGTGTGCGTGTGTGTGTGTGTGTGTGTGTGTGTGTGTGTTGTGTGTGGTAATATATAATATATATATATATATATATATATATATATATATATATATATATATATATATATATTATGATATATGTGTGTGTGTTTTGTGTGTGTATGTATGTATGTATGTATAAATGCAAGTTTTCTAAGACTTGCATGCAATTTTTACCTTTTTTCTAAGTCGAGAGTCGCACCCCAGGCACGTGCTGTCCATTGCGCCGGTGAATGTTTTCAAGCCCGGAGGAAAGACATATAAATCCGGCTCAGAAATAGACCTTCACATCATTAAAAAGGAGTGCAAGGATGGGGCTTTGCGCGCGGGAACCCACCAAAAATGAAAGGATATAAGCAGGAATGCGAGAACAAGGATGAAAAGAAACATATCCACCATAAAAAAGGGAATAACAACACGTGTTTTTTTTCTAGGACGACCACACTCCTCATCAGACAGTAAAACGATTATACTTAAAACTCACGTGTCAGTCTACAAAGAAGGGCGTAAGGCAGTGAAAGATTCCCGTTCAGGCTTTATCAAGGGAACGAGCAAGGAAAAATCCGGGAGGGAATCTCGGAACGGATTACGAAAGGATGAAATATGTAGGCCTATATGTCGGCAAGACTGGGTGAACGAATGGATAAGTTAACGTGAGAGAGAGAGACAGACAGACTGACAGACAGACACACAGAGACAGAGAAAGGGAGAATATAGGCCTATATATCGGCAAGATTGGGTGTACAAATGTATAATGAGATGAGAGAGAGAGAGAGAGAGAGAGAGAGAGAGAGAGAGAGAGAGAGAGAGAGAGAGAGAGAGAGAAAAGCAGATGTACCCAGAGAGAGAGAGAGACGATGAGATGAAGACCTGAGAGAGAGAGAGAAAGAAGCCGGAAGACGTATGAAGCACGAGAGAGAGAGAGAGAGAGTACCTTCTCACCATCCTACGACATACTGCTCACTCCCTAACCTGCTCATACCTACACTACCACTACTAGAGGCTATAGGACTACCTTTACTGAGTTACCCACTACTTACCATTCTTTTACTGAAACTACCTTATACTAACTACTTCTTTAGTGAAGGCTTAGCGAGCTAATCGCTGAGACTAGGAGAGGGTGAGAGGTATTATTGTAAATAAAAAATAAATGTCATATATTAACAAATTTAAAGACTTAATTAACTTAAAAAAACAAATAAAAATAAGTTATAAAAAAAAAAATAAAATATAAATTATAAATAGACTAAATTAATAATTAAATATAAAAAAACATAAAAAAAAAGGAGGCTCAAAAAAAATAAAAAAAATAAATAAAAATAAAAAAAATAAAAAAAAAAATTAATAAAAAACTAAATTAATAAATATAGGTTTAAAAAAAAAAAAAAAAAAATAAAAAACAAAAAAAAAAAAAATAAACAAAAAAAAATAATAAAAAGGTATAAACTTTTCATCGCCACCACTGTGTCCCAGCTGTGTAACATTAGTTGGCGGATGTTTTTTTTTTTCTCTATTTTTCCCTGGGTCCTTTCGACCTGTTCTGACAGCTTCCGTACTATCATCTCTTGTGGGACCTGCGTTCCACTTCTGCGTCGTTGGATTATTCTTGAGGGTAAGGGTAGGAGAAGACTATGATGTGTAGTAGATGGAGAAACATTGGAGTAAGAAAGTTATAAAACAGAGACCCCACAATAAATAAGATGAGAGTAAGCACAAATATAGTTAGAGAAAAAATAGATAAACCACATAGAGATAGCATGATAGATGCTATACTCAATTTTATATTAGATAAATTATTCAGATTAAGTCTAAGAAACCCGAATAAGCTTCTATATTACTGAATCGTTGTATATAATCTTTGTATTATATTATCATATACTTAAATTCCTTAACGACCCAATATTAATAATACACTTATTATATTTTAACTGTAATCGATCCTCGTCGAGTACTTCATTAAACTCACCAATACCTATCTATTGATTATACATTATATATTTGTGTTGAACCTATATATAATATATATATATATATAAACTCTAAATACTAATAAATAACTACTTATATTTTGTTATAATATACATATTATACATATACAAGAACTACAACCTTACTTCTATTAAAACTTAAATACTATATTTATATTTCTTCTGTAATATATTTCACTATATATTATAGGCTATTTATTTTACTTTTATAATGTGTGCTATGTATGCGTATTTGTAATCCATGTGTGTTTGTTCGTCTTGTGCGATCTTTTGTTGATAACGCCTGCGTTCGTCTTTGATATGTGCTCCGTGATGTAGATTTGTTAAGTATAAGAGACCAAGATTAGTATGAAGTTTAGTATATTCTTTGAACATTGTAACCAAGCGTAAAGCGAGAGAGAAGAGACAGAATTTGTACAATTGTTAGTAAGAAAAAGAGGCTTTATGTGAGATACGTGTTTTTCTTTTGAAGGAGTACGAACCAAGAACTATGCTTACCGAAAGCTCATCAGGCAAAGAACAAAAGGACGAGTAAATAAAGTTGCTTCTATTAGAAACTTTGAGCCTGAAAAGGTAAAAAAGAGAGAGAAGAGAGGATGAAGAACTGAATCTTGCCTTTTATAGACAGTTCATCTTGTGTTACCGCCTTCCTCGTGCACGCTGAACCGCCGTGTGGAAATGGCGCTTCCTGATTGGGTCGTGGCCGTAGCCATCACCTTCGGATTTATTTGTTTATTTATTAATTGTTAATTTTGTTTTTTTTATTTGTATATTTTTTACTTCTAATTTCTTCTCACTAGAGATGAGTTATCGAGGGTGCTGACGAAAGAGCATGTTAGAGATGACCAGTCAGAGAGTAGGAATTGAGAGAGTTAGATTAATGAGACGTCAAGAGAAGCAGATTGATACTCAGCAGAGAGAGAGATGTAGACAGAGTAGTAGAAGCTTAGAGACGAGGAAGAAAGCTCGAGGTAGAGAGAGGCAGTCTGAATAAGAGCAGCAAGTCAATCTAACGGAGAGAGAGAGGGGGAGAGAAGGAGAGAAAGAGAGAGGAGAAGAGGGGAGGCGGTACAGGGGGGAGAGAAGGGAGAGAGACACGACAAAAAAGACACAGACAGAAGAGCGAGAGCGAGAGAGATTGGAACAGAAACAAAAAAGATCAAGGTTTCGGCGAGCGATGCAGACATAACAAAGATCCATTCCTTCAAAGCCACTTCAGTAAGAACACAGAAGCAAAGTGGAGCGACTTAGTCGGGACTCATTATTTCAGTATTTACTTAGTAAAGTATATAACCTCTTGTAGTTATTTTAAGTAAAAAGTAGT
>NW_020868990.1:621053-623553 GCF_003789085.1 Penaeus vannamei | reverse complement strand
CGTCTCTCGTCGCAGTGGACCATTTGCGTGTCTCGTCGCAGTGACCTAGCTTCGCCTCCTCGCGCAAGTGACCCTAGCTGTCGTCTCTCCGCTGTCGCAAAGTGACCGCTGTTGTTCGTGTCTCGTCGCAGTGACCCTAAGTGCTGTCGTCTCTCGCGCGCAGTGACCCAGTTGTCGTCTCGTCGCAGTGACCCAAGCTGTCGTCTCGTCGCAGTGACCCTAGTTGTCGCAAGGACCTAGCTTCGTCTGTCTCGTCGCAGTGACCCTAGCTGTCGTCTCTCGCTGTCGCAGTGACCCTAGTTGTCGCTCTCGCGCAGTGACCCTAGCGTCTTCTCGTCGCAGTGAACCCTAGCCTGGCGTCTCTCGCGTCGCAGGACCTAGTTTCGTCTCTCGTCGGCAGTGACCCTAGCGCTCGTCTCCCGTGTCGCATGACCGCTAGTTGTCGTCTCTCTTCGCAGTGACCCTACGTCGCTCCGTCGCCAGTGACCCCTAGCTGTCGTCCCGCGCTGTCGCAGTGACCGGAGTTGTCGTCCCGCGCTGTCATACGGCCTTCCGAGAAATGACCTTTCAAGTTGTCACAGTATGTCAGAGCGCCGGACAGGCTATTTTTTTCTGACGGGTTTTTGATGTGTGATAAATGTAAAGCGGATATTGTGTTACAGTTCGTATGACAATATGCAGGATCATCCGTATTAGAATATGTATTTTACAAATTAGAAAGGGAGAGGGAAAGGGAATGTGCGTGGGAGAGGAGAGGAGAGGAGAGGAGAGGGAAGAGCAAAAAAAAATGAGGAAGAGATATAAGAAAAGAAAAAAATGAGAGAGAACAAGAAGAAAAGGAAAAAAAATGAAACGAAGAAGAAAATAAAAAAAGAAGGAGACAAGAAAATGAAAAAGAAAGGAGTCCAAGGGCAAAGAAAGAAGAAGAGAGGAGACAAGAGGAATAAGAAAATAAAATCAGGCATGGGCACGAGGTGAAGGTGGGGGGGTGTGTAGGAGGGGGTGGCAAGGGAAAGAGTAACTGCGAGAAGGAGCCGAGTTCGATCATCCCGGCGACGACCGAGAGCCCTCAACGACCCCCTTCGCGTCCCCTTCAGACCCCCCCCTTCGCCCCCCCCTTCGCTCCCCGTACCCTCCTTCTCCGTTGCTCCCTCAGACTTCCCTTCGCCCCCTCCCCCCTTTTTGCCGCCCTATCCTCCCCCTCCCTCCTCCCCTCTCCCCCCACATCAGAACTCCTCCTTGCCCCCTCGCTCCCCCTCCCCTCCTTTCCCCCCGCCCCCCCATTTCAACCCCCCCCCTTCTGCCCCCTGTCGACCCCCCTTGCCCCCTCACACTCCCTCGCCCCCTTTGCCCCCTTCAACCCTCCTTCCTTCCCCCTCAGACCCTCCTTCGCCTCATCCCCTCCTTTTCGCCTTCGTTCCCCTCCCCCCCTCTCCCCCCATTCAACTCCCTCCTTTGCCCCCTTGCCCCCTTCACTTCCCTACCCTCGCCCTCCCCCCCGTCAGACCCCCTTGCCCCTTCACTCCCCTCCCTCCCTCTCCCACCCCTTCAGACCTCCTTTGCCCCCTCTACCCCCCCCCTCGGCTGGCTCACTGCCCCAGAAGTCGGATAAAAAGAGGGATCCGAAACCCGCCGAGCCTCCATGTCTGATGGGTCTTTGTCGAAAAAAGTGTCGGACGACAGAAGAAAGGTAATTGGGTCTAGGGGTGGAGGGATGGGGCCGGTGAATGCGGAGGAAAGGTCGGGGTCGTCTAATGGAGGGGGGAGGGGGGGTGATTGGGTCCTTGGGATGACGGAGGAAGGGTGGGGTGTCGTCATGGGGGGAGAGGGGGATGGGTTATTGGGGTCATGGGACGGGTAAATTGAGTCGGTGGATGGCGAGGGAGGTCGGAGTTCGTTCCTATGGGGGGAGGGGGTATGGGTCCCCGTAGGATGCGAGGAAGCGGGTCGTTCTAATGGGGGGGAAAAGGGGGTATTGGGCCGAGGATGGGCGAGGGGAGGCCGGGGTTCGTTCTATGGGTGGGAGGGGAGGGGGGGTTATGGTTCCCGGGGGATGGCGAGGAAGGCCGGGGTGTTCGTCTATAAATGGGGGAGGGGGTTTATTTGGGTCCGGTGGGATCGCGAGAAGGTCGGGGTGCGTTCATGGGGGGGAGGGGGTAGGGGAGTTATGGGGTCCGTGGATGGCGGAGGAAGGGCGGGTGTCGTCTATGGGGGGGGGGGAGGGGGGAGGTTATTGGGGTCCGTGATGCGGCAGGGAGGTCGGGGTGTCGTTCATCGGGGGGGGGGGGGAGGGGAGGGGGGAGGTGCTACGTACGGGTGGTCGGACCTCCCTCGTGATTATCGGGGTCTCGGACTCGTGTCTGAGGGTTACTCACTGTGACACAGGCTCAATGTACTTATTTACTTAATATACTTATTTAACTGCTTGTTGTTTGCTTGCTTTGTACTCATTCGATCACACCTAAATAACACTTACTCATTCCACTTCTTTAATTGCTGC
>NW_020868990.1:590110-605110 GCF_003789085.1 Penaeus vannamei | reverse complement strand
CTCTAATAATACACAGCATGTCATGGATAGTAGTGACATCAATAGTATAACTAAAACTCTCCAACTATATGTATGTGTGTACTCTGCCTGCCTGTAAAATTCCCCCTCAAAAACGAAAATGAATACCGAATTTTTGTCGACTTTCCTAGGTAATCGTAGCCTGGGAGGCGGTGGAAATGCGACTTTATAAAACCTTACGTCTTCTGTTTTGTTTAGCTAACACTAATGGGAAATGATAACAGTAATGTAGATATGTGCACTCGTATCTGATAAAAATCAATTCTTCATTCATATAGGTGGAACGGACAATTTAGATAAATGCAGGTTTGAAAATAGGACCTGCGGTAGGCGAGGCAAACATTGTTATAGTACTACTCTTTATTGCTGAATATGATTTTACCCATTATGTAAGCGTTCTGTTTTATCAGGTATCAAGTTCTGGCTGTGTGATGCCGGAGAATGTGTGTCAGAACAACGGCTGGGGCGAGGTGTGCGGCCCGTGGTCCATCACCAAACCTTACTGGACCGATGCCTACAAGCCAGGAGGAGGTGCGTACGAAAAGAAAGGAATGAATATGATGAAGAGCAATAAAAAAAAAAAAAAAAATCACAATTTGCGTGTCTGTTGGTTTGTCTCTATATATTGGAACACCATGTTCCTCGTGACTTTGGGAGTATGGCCAGGATGACCTCCTGTTGCTTTTCAGCATTTCAGTATGGTCTGCGATTTCTAGTCATTTAATTTTCCGAGTCCCCATATTGAGAATTTGATTTCTCTGATATTTGATTTGTCGCAATTAATTTTGCCGACATCTGAATGGAGAGATAGGGCTTCGTGAGAATTAGCAAGGGCAGTCCGGCTGGAGAAACTTATGTAATCAGGAAGCAGCGTTTCTCTTTTACTGAAGCAAATTAATTTGTCTATTAATTGAAGGTATCACGAACAGATTAGTAAATAATATACTCAAATTAGCCGAAAAGAAAAGAAAAACGTAGATATCAGTTACATTAAATATAGCCAATAATGACGTCTGTTCCCCCTGGCGACCCTGCACTACATTTAATAAGGGGTGATATAAATTACATATATATTTGTAAATCGATTGTAAATCGATTGGTGGCTTATTAAATGTAATTTCACTACCGTTCTAGGCGCCTTTCAAATGTAACGGGATAACTTATATTATCATGAGACTATAGTATAATTAGAGTGCATCATGTAGAAAAAGCGGATTGAAAACGAGAGCGCAACAGAAATTAATAGGTGAACGGTAAGAATCTGTCATAGAAAATTGATATGGAAGAATATAACGTGATTATTGAATAGAACCACAACATTGATAAAGGTCGACACCATGATGTTCGAAGGGAAAGAAGATTCATGATATAAATATGACGTGGGGAGAAGAGGATATTAACGAGTTCGGGAATATATTTAAATCTGCATACCTAGCATATCTTTATATGTGCGTAACTGGCTATAGTGCATACTAAAAACACATTGTATCATTGATTAATCTGTAATTCCCTCTTGTTAGACTATTACACATGCGTGGCGTCTTGGGACTGTAACGAAGCAACTGTTCGAGCTTACCTAAAGACGTGTCGAACCCTTACGCTACGTGTGAGACCTACGCACGCACTCATGTCGGTGGGCCATGGGGCATCGATCAGGACTACGCCACGGACTACTGGCATCAGGTGAAGGACTGCCTCGACTATGGCCTCTTCACACTTCCTCCTGATGATGAATGAAGATGAATGAAACAAGAACTTTCAAATACATGCTCCTACACGTACAAGGCCATTCTCTCTCTGTCTCTCTCTCTCTCTCTCTCTCTCTCTCTCTCTCTCTCTCTCTCTCTCTCTCTCTCTCTCTCTCTCTCTCTCACACACACACACACACACACACACACACACGCGCGCGGTCGACAGTTTGTAAGCCTATTGTACACCATGTGGAAGATTTATCTTCACATAAAAATCCAGAACATTCCAAACTTGATTTATTCTTCCATGTATTATTTCAAGGGATGCAATCCATTCATTTACGTCTCTGTAAGGATAAGGGTGACGTGTCATTGTTAAACAGTTATAACAGTGATTTATCATTTTCTTCCTCTTTTTACTTGTAAATTTGTTTCTTTTAAATACCATGCTCTCCTGTTTGAGCTCTAAGGTTTATAGCACGTCATTTTGTAGCGTTACTTCCATCGACGCCAATTATCAAATCCTCAAGTTTGTACCCCTTCATGAGATCAGGATTTTCTTCACTTGTAATCTACATTCCCTCAGATAAACAAATTTACTGGTAGTGTGGACAGAAATAAAGGGAATTGAGTTAGATTAGAGTGATGAAGGTCGTCTTAAAAAAAGTTTTACCTCCACTTTATTAAAAAGATAAAAAGGTTGTGACACATACAACTTAATAAGGCACCATTGATGTAGAAATTGTTGGCTATGTTGTTATCTACCCTAAAAAATCCTACTTATCTCATCGTTGAGCAACCACTAACACATGACGAGTTCGTTCTATCAACAAAATAGCAGCGTAAAGGAGTGAGAGAGGGAGACAGGGAGAGAGGGCTAAAGGCTTAGGCCTGAGTTGTCAAGGTCTCTTAACAGCGATTCTGATTGACTGATGGCAATGAGGGAGAATCACATAAGTATAGGAGACTGACTTAAATAGGGTGCCACATGATACATTTATTATAGTATTAAGTATTAAGTTCGTCCCGGCACGAAGCATCCTCAGTGCGTGCAGGCCGGCGACGTTATCCTGTATCGTGGGGCATCCTCAGCGCTTCTGAGGCGGCGACGTCATCCCGTATCGTGGGCATCCTCGGCGCGTGCAGGGCGGCGACGTCATCCCGTATGTGGGGCATCCTCGGCGCTTCTCGGACGGCGACGTCATCCCGTATCGTGGGGCATCCTCGGCGCTTCTGGGCGGCGACGTCATCCCGTATCGTGGAGCATCCTCGGCGATTCTGGGACGGCGACGTCATCCCGTATCGTGGGGCATCCTCGGCGCTTCTGGGCCGCCACGTCATCCCGTATCGTGGGGCATCCTCGGCGCTTCTGGGGCGGCCACGTCATCCCGTATTGTGGGGCATCCTCGGCGCTTCTGGGCGCGCGACGTCATCCCGTATCGTGGGCATCCTCAGCGCGTGCAGGCGGCGACGTCATCCCGCATTGTGGGCATCCTCGGCGCTTCTGGGCGGCCACGTCATCCCGTATCGTGGAGCATCCTCGGCGATTCTGGGGCGGCCACGTCATCCCGTATCGTGGGCATCCTCGGCGCTTCTGGGGCGGCCACGTCATCCCGTATCGTGGGGCATCCTCGGCGATTCTGGGGCGGCCACGTCATCCCGTATCGTGGCGCATCCTCGGCGATTCTGGGCGGTCACGTCATCCCGTATCGTGGGGCATCCTCGCGCTTCTCGGCTGCGACGTCATCCCGTACCGTGGGGCATCCTCGGCGCTTCTGGGCGGCCACGTCATCCCGTATCATGGGGTATCCTCGGCGCTTCTGGGGCAGCGACGTCATCCCGTATCGTGGGGCATCCTCGGCGCTTCTGGGCGGCCACGTCATCCCGTATCGTGGGGCATCCTCGGCGCTTCTGGGGCGGCCACGTCATCCCGTATCGTGGGGCATCCTCGGCACTTCTGGGGCGGCGACGTCATCCCGTATCGTGGCGCATCCTCGACGCATCTGGGGCGGCCACGTCATTCCGTATGGTGGGGCATCCTCGGCGCTTCTGGGGCGGCCACCTCATCCCGTATCGTGGGGCATCCTCGGCGCTTCTGGGGCGGCCACGTCATCCCGTATCGTGGGGCATCCTCGGCGATTCTGGGGCGGCCACGTCATCCCGTATCGTGGGGCATCCTCGGCGCTTCTGGGCCGGCCACGTCATCCCGTATCGTGGCGCATCCTCGGCGCTTCTGGGGCAGCGACGTCATCCCGTATCATGGGGCATCCTCGGCGATTCTGGGGCGGCGACGTCATCCCGTATCGTGGCGCATCCTCGGTGCTTCTGGGCGGCACGTCATCCCGTATCATGGGGCATCCTCGGCGCGTGCAGGGCGGCGACGTCATCCCGTATCATGAGGCATCCTCGGCGATTCTGGAGCAGCGACGTCATCCTGTATCGTGGGGCATCCTCGGCGCTTCTGGGGCGGCCACGTCATCCCGTATTGTGGGGCATCCTCGGCGCTTCTGGGGCGGCCACGTCATCCCGTATCGTGGGGTATCCTCGGCGCGTGCAGGGCGGCGACGTCATCCCGTATTGTGGGGCATCCTCGGCGCTTCTGGGGCGGCCACGTCATCCCGTATCGTGGGGCATCCTCGGCGCTTCTGGGGCGGCGACGTCATCCCGTATCGTGGGGCATCCTCGGCGCGTGCAGGGCGGCGACGTCATCCCGTATCGTGGCGCATCCTCGACGCATCTGGGGCGGCCACGTCATCCCGTATCGTGGGGCATCCTCGGCGCTTCTGGGGCGGCCACGTCATCCCGTATCGTGGGGCATCCTCGGCGCTTCTGGGGCGGCCAATTCATCCCGTATCTTGGGGCATCCTCGGCGCTTCTGGGGCGGCCACGTCATCCCGTATCGTGGGGCATCCTCGGCGCTTCTGGGGCGGCCACGTCATCCCGTATCGTGGCGCATCCTCGGCGCTTCTGGGGCGGTGACGTCATCCCGTATCGTGGGGCATCCTCGGTGCTTCTGGGGCGGCGACGTCATCCCGTATCATGGGGCATCGTCGGCGCGTGCAGGGCGGCGACGTCATCCCGTATCGTGAGGCATCCTTGGCGATTCTGGAACCGCGACGTCATCCCGTATCGTGGGGCATCCTCGGCGATTCTGGGGCGGCCACGTCATCCCGTATCGTGGGGCTTCTGGGGCGGCCACGTCATCCCGTATCGTGGCGCTTCTGGGGCGGCCACGTCATCCCGTATCGTGGGGCATCCTCGGCGCTTCTGAGGCGGCCACGTCATCCCATATCATGGGGCATCCTCAGCGTGTGCAGGCCGGCGACGTCATCCCGTATCATGGAGCATCCTCGACGCATCTGGGGCAGCCACGTCATCCCGTATCGTGGGGCATCCTCGCGATTCTGGGGCGGCCACGTCATCCCGTATCGTGGGGCATCCTCGGCGCTTCTGGGCCGGCCACGTCATCCCGTATCGTGGGGCATCCTCGGCGCTTCTGGGCCGGCCACGTCATCCCGTATCGTGGCGCTTCTGGGGGCACTCATCCCCCGTATCGTGGCGCTTCTGGGGCGGCCACGTCATCCCGTATCGTGGGGCATCCTCGGCGCTTCTGAGGCGGCCACGTCATCCCATATCATGGGGCATCCTCAGCGTGTGCAGGCCGGCGACGTCATCCCGTATCATGGAGCATCCTCGACGCATCTGGGGCAGCCACGTCATCCCGTATCGTGGGGCATCCTCGGCGATTCTGGGGCGGCCACGTCATCCCGTATCGTGGGGCATCCTCGGCGCTTCTGGGCCGGCCACGTCATCCCGTATTGTGGGGCATCCTCGGCGCTTCTGGGGCGGCGACGTCATCCCGTATCGTGGGCATCCTGGCGCTTCTGAGGCGGCCACGTCATCCCGTATCGTGGCGCATCCTCGGCGCTTCTGGGGCGGCCACGTCATCCCGTATCGTGGGGCATCCTCAGCGCGTGCAGGCCAATCATTACTGTTTGGCTGGTGATTAAGACAATACTAATGGTGTACATATAAAAAATTCTGGTTAAACAACTTTATAAATTTACATAGGTATGAATAATTCTGCGTCTGAAATGCAAAATAAAACCTGGAGGACCCTTTTGACTTGTCAAACGTTAAGCCGTTTCTTACCCTTTTAACTAATATATGAAGTTTTTTTTTTTTTTTTTCTTTTTTTTTTTCTTTTTTTTTTTTTTTTTTTGCTTACTTGCATAGGGACTGCCTTTATTTCTTCTTTTAACTGTGGATAATCATTAAGGCATTTTCTTTTGTAAGAATGATGAGGAGGCAATATTTTAATTGACTGTCAATTTTTTATTGACATTGCAAACACTTTTAATGGCACTTTTTTTCTTTTCTTTTAAACAAATGCACATGTCTCCGCACATCTTCACTACTTATGCAACAACAGTAATCACATGATTGCTACATTACAGTAAAATATACTGAATGTGCAATATTATCGTCATAATACATGTAAGTAAAATAAAATATTTACCTTACCATGTTGCTGAATAGATTAACTTAACTTTGAGATGTGACATATTGTGAATCTGAGACATTCATAGACCTTTCGTAAACACCACCCCCACGTCCTGGCAATGGGTCTTGTATTCATAAATTCATTCTGACATATAAGATTTGCACCCGAAGGGTAAATTCTGTTACGATTATAGGTATAGGTACGATTATATCTAATAGGACTGAGAAGTCCATTTGAAAATATACACAAAAAGGACTTTGAGAAAGGTCTATATAAAATAGCCCAGGCATCCAGCTTCCTGCTCATCATCATCAACATCATTGTGGAGCTAATGCCGACGGGCACATAGCCGCATCGATATTTGCTTGTACCGCAAGGGTCCCTCATGACAAGCCGCCAGGCAGGGACTTGGCCCATCTCAAGCTCCTCACGACAGGTTGATCGATCTGCCCAAGCCAAGACTTCCTGGGTTGTCCCACAGGCTTCCTCCATCCAGGCTGTCACGAACAGAGACAATCTGGTGGGCAGGATCCTGAGGGAAGCGAGCCAAAGTGGCTGTATAGCCTGAGTTAGCGATCATGGAATGTGCAGGAATGTGGTATGATTGAAAGGAAAGTGGTAGCTTTTGAGGGGGACTGGTAACAATTTGTAATTGTTGGACTATGTGTTAAAGAAAACGGTGAGGGCTTGATGAGGGATGCGGCTTAGAAAATAGGAACGCCGAGAGACCGGCGAGTGGCGATGGCGGCAGAGCGGTCGGGCGTTGCACAGAAGGTGGTGACCTGGTTTGGGAGCTCCCGTTGATCGGTCACAGGGTTTCGTGAGTTGATATTACAAAACGATAGTTTGGTGAGAGAGTGAGTATTGTTTTCTTGTTCGCGGTAACGGTATGCAATTGTGGTTTCTTGGTTTGTTTACAGGTAGCCTGTAGTTAAGTGAAGAGGAGAGCCAAGGGTATGAGATGGGAAGACCAGGTTGGTGAAGAGACTATGAATATGAATGCAAGATATAGTAAGGAGAGTAAGTAGTGAAGATCCAGTTAGAGGGAGGTGGAATGCCCCCAAGTCAGAGAAGAGAGTCATTTGGTGTGATGCAAGTAGTATTGCCACTGAAGTGATATTGGAGATTGGCAATGAAACTGTTGAGCATCGTGCATGGTTACAGAAAAAGGATGATTATACCATATTAATGTAGCAGAATTAGACGCTGTTATTAAAAGGCGTCAACTTAGCTCTGAAATGGAGATTGCAAGACATCGAGATTAGAACTGATTCGGCTACAGTGGTTGGTTGGCTAAATTCAGTACTGACAGCGGAGAAGAGTACGAATGAAAGGAGCCTCAGAGATGGTAGTGAAGTGCCACTTGGGGACTCTGAGAAAGTTGATTGAAGAGTTCGGTGTGAAGATGTGTGTGTGTTTTGTGCAATCTGAGAAGAACAAAGCAGATGTGTTGACAAGAGTGAAGAAGACTTGAATAGGTTCTCAGGAAGAGGCTGAAAAGGTCATCACAGTCTGCTGCACAGGAGTCTCGAGTGTGGAGAGACCTGCACATGATGCACCACATGGGAGTTGATAGAACACTGTTTGTGGCAAGGAAGATTGGACCCTACAATTACACGGGACACTTATTGCAGTTTGGTGGTGATGCGGACCATGGTTTGGATCCAGGATTTTTTTTTTTTTCCTAACTCGAAAAGTTATGAACAGATTTGAATGAAATTTAAACCTGAGATTTGTCTTAGCCTAATTAATATTCCAGTAGTGATCCGAACATTTGGCAAAACTACCCCCCATGGGTGGGGGTGGGGGAGGTTTGCATTTTCGAAATGTTTTGCTCATCGCCAGTCTCTCGGCGTTCCCATTTTCTAAGCCGCATCCCTCATCAAGCCCTCACCGTTTTCTTTAACACATAGTCCAACAATTACTAATTGTTACCAGTCCCCCTCAAAAGCTACCACTTTCCTTTCAATCATACCACATTCCTGCACATTCCATGATCGCTAACTCAGGCTATACACCATTAGAGCATCAATAATAGGTAAATGATAGATAATTATATCAAATACAAGTATTCTGTACATGATTTGTCATGTAAAATGTAAACATAATAAAAAGGAATAAGATCGCGATTATTAGGTCCGCCATATTTTTACGCATAGCACACGTATTTTCGGTCCGATTTTAAAGTATTATGGCTCATTTTGTAGCTGAATAATAGTTCTATTACATACTGCCATGAGGATTTGCAATATTTGACAATAATAAAAAGGAATAAGATCGCGATTATTAGGTCCGCCATATTTTTACGCATAGCACACGTATTTTCGGTCCGATTTTAAAGTATTATGGCTCATTTTGTAGCTGAATAATAGTTCTATTACATACTGCCATGAGGATTTGCAATATTTTCATGTGGTTCTTGTAAAAGTGACATATGTTTTCAAAATCTCCTATTAGGTGTTAAAATAGTCACCTTCGGAAAATATTCACCAAGAAAAAAGTAAGGTCAACATCTCTGCATATAATAGTAGAAAGATAGTTCTATTCAAACATGAAATCAGAATGGCTGTATGATTTTTTCGGGATTTTTTAGAAATTTAAAAAAATGGTTAATGTAGGCCTATAGACCACCAGATCACTGCCACCACTCCACACTATATGTAAGATTTTGAGAAACCGTTACGTGCTGGCAATGTCCGCAAGACTTCGGAATGCAGGTAGATGATAGAGGATTATGGTGTAGGAAGACTAATCTTATGCCTTGTTTTGTTGATATTAAGATAGCCTTGGAAAGATGAAGAAACGTAAAATGCCGATATCTCAGAACTCCACCTTTAGGAGTGGGTCAAAGGATTCCGGGCACAACATATGTCCAAAATTAACATTTTATGGCTCATTTTGTAGAAAAATAAAACATCTGCAACTTGTTCGAGAGCGTTTTGGCAATTTTTGCCTGTACTTCTTGTAAAAGTGGTCAATGTAAGAAAATTTTTACTTTTTTTTTTTTCTTGAAGTCCCCTACTTCAAAAATTCAAAAAAAAAAAAAAAAAATGAAGTCGAAATCGAAAAAACGCTCTCGAACAAGTTGTAGATATAAGGTAGTTCTGTGCAAAAATCAAATAAAATTGAATGTCTTGCTGTTTCTGAAGTTGGAATCCTTTGACCCAGGTGCCATTTTCAACATGGCGAATTTCGCATTTTTTCGTCTTTTGACAATAATTCAAAAATTGTTCGGCGATTTCAAAAAAAAAAAAAAAAAAAAAATCGACCACAGGCAATGGGAAGGGCCCAAATAAAAGGGTGTGAGTTTCATCAAAATCGGCAAGAAAAATCGAAAAATCGAAAAAAAAAAACAGACAGGGAAATAGGTTCTGTGCCAGTCTCACGGTACAACCATTGGTTTGACATGTGGTCCTGCCAACAGTACTCTATGATTCGTTGCAAGACCTATTACAAAAGGCATCAAGATCCAAGGTGCAGGATAATGTCCAGGCTTCACTACCTTATAGCAAAACTGGCATTATCATGTCCTTGAAGACGTGTAGCTTGGTCCCTCAAGTACAAGTACCGATATCTCCAAATACTCTTGTCGAGAGAGTTCATGACCCTGCTGCCAGGCCTATCCGTCTGCTGACTTCCTGGTCTGACAGCCCAGAACTACACTCCCTAGGTATAAAGCTCACTCTGACTTCAATGTCCTCGCCGCAAACACGAACTGACTGAACAGGTTCTCCTAGTGTCCCCAAAGTCCTGGATCTTGGTCTTGGTCCAGGAGACCTCTAGACCTAAAGCTTCACTTCATTACTAAATGCATCAAGGGCCACCACTAAGGATTCTAAAAGACTCAGAATAGCAACATCATCAGCAAAGTCAAAGTTGGTAACCTTGATATTGCCCAGAGTTGCTCCACAATGACTTCTGAAGAGTAGCTCTGTCTAGTATTCAGTCCTGAACTAAGGAAAGGAAAGAAGCTTGATAGGCCCCCATCACACTTTACAGCACTTTCAGTACCAGTATACAAACTTGCTATTAGTCCAATAACCTTTGTTGGAATTCCTCTCAGTCTCAAGATCTCCCAGAGTGATTCCCGATGCACCATATCGAATGCCTTCTTGAGGTCAATGTAGGCTGCAAGCAGCTCACGCCCGGACTCACGACTCAAAGCGCAAGGATACGGTCTATTGTTGACTTAACAGGAGTGAATCCAGATTGCTCCAGTCTCTGATGCCTCATTAGGTGGTCTCTGATACATCTCAGAAGGATGTGGGCAAGAACCTTGCCTAGTATACTGAGCAGTGTGATGCCTCAGTCGTTGCTGCAGTCCTATCGATCCCCCTTCCCCTTCTGGAAAGGTATCGGACCGCCAAATGGCAGCCAGGACAGCATGCAACCCTTGTGCCATGGGTTCATCACCAACAGTTCAGCTGGGATGCCACAAACACCTGCTGCTTTACCACTCTTCAGCTTGGAAATCGCCCCCCTAACTTCAGTTAGGAAGGGAGGTTCTCACTGATGGGTGGGTCCGGCAACGGAATCTCGGCACTACCCGCATCCAAGCTAGCTGTTGGTGGGTCAACCTAGTATAACTGTTCAAAATATTTAGTGCAGTGTTCCACACCGTAACAGTATCTGTCACTTGTGAAGAGGGCTTGGAGTTCAGCTTTCTCAAGAAAGCAGGACGAAGGTCATTTAGAAATGGCCTACCTCCTCTGCAAGACTCCTAATAAACTGTTTCTTGTCCCTTCTTAACAATGATGGAGTTCTGCGCACCTGAGAATGGTGCAATTACTGATCCCCTGTCAGACGAGCCTCATAACAAGCATCTGTGTCATCCAGTGTCTCCTGTGAGATGAAATTCTGTCTTGGTCATTCACCAATCGTTTCTTAAGCTGCATCAAGCTTTTAATGCTTGAAGGTGTCCCACAGAAGTACAGGGTCTGTCAGATTGTCAAGTGCTGTGAAACGACCAGAGACTGCCTCAGCAAACCCTTTGACACAGTCCCCCTCCCTCAGCCTGTCCAAGTGAAACACCCTAGGGTGATCATTGGACCACTGGGGAGTTTTGAAATGGACCCAGAGGTTAGCCACAACCAATCTATTGTCAGTACCACAGAATGTGGCACTCCTATACACCTTGCAATTTTTGGAGAATCCTCCAATGAGTGCTAACAAGTATGTGGTCAATCTCCTTGGCTGCATTACCCACATTGCTGTACCACGTCCAGTGATGTGGGTCTGGTACCAGGGGCCAGAAATCCTCAATTTCTGGGACCTAACAAAGTCTTGGAAAAGGAGGCTATATTCACTGTCAGCATCAGCTCCCGAACCATGGGGACCGACAGACATCTCATAGCCAACTTGCTTACAGCCAGATACCGCATTAAAGTCACCCAGAACAATACGAATATCTCGCCGGGACACCTGCCTGACACAGATGCTAGTTTGGCATAGAACATCTCTTTCATGTCAAGTTTACAACATCAGCAAGAGCGTACACAGCAATAGGAGACATGAAGCCAAATGCTAGCTTCCGTCTCATTATCATTATGCGCTCATCAACTGGAGTAACCTCTATACTACCAAGGGCTGGAATCTGCTGGAGATGGCCATGGCTGCTCCCTGGAGATTGTGACTGTCGCTGTGGCCCGACCAGTAGTAGGTGTAGCTACCTACACTCATAGTGCCGCTGCCAGGTCTGCTCACCTCAGAGAGAGCAGCCACCTCTATTCTCAACCTCCCAGTTTCCTCAACAACAGAGGCAACCGATTATCCTGATGCAAAGAACGGATGTTCCAAAACCCCATCCTGGCTTCCCGCCAGAGGTTTATCCTTGGGCAGTCACTCCGGGTGGACGCCACCTCTGCCACCCTCTCCGACGCTGCTCCATATAAAAGGGGACGGCTGTGGGATCCATGGGGTTCCCTAAGACTTTCCCCGCAAGCTTCACTCCGGGCGACTGCCAAAACGCAGGCCAAAACTTGTGCTGGGTGGGAGGAGCACTTCCCCTCCTCCCAGTATTTCCAAATATATTAAACACTGCCGATTGTTTTTTTTATCTGGGGGGAGGAGGCGTGGCAAGGCCCACCTACCCTGAGCCTCCTATTAACCCCAGGGGGCCTAGGGACAGGTGTTGGTACAGGGCCAGGGCGTGTCTACCTAGGCACCATGTGGTCCAGGCTAAACTGTGGGGATCTTGGAACAGCAGGAAACCCTAGAGGTTCAGGGTCATGGCCCACCGGCGTGTTGACACGCACTTCTGCTATTTACAATGGGGTTTTTGTGTCCGAGCGGCCGAGCGGTAAGAACCCTCCGAAGGTACGGTGGGATAAATATGGCCGTAAAACGAAGTAAAAGTGAAAATTGAAAACTAAAAGAAACAATAAAGACCAAACCATAAAAGAAATAAAAGCTTAAATATTAAAAAGAAATTAAACACTTAAAACCGAAAGCCATCCCCAAGGGTGCTTAACAGTGGGCTTCCCATTTTCTTTCATTGGTTAAATTTTCTGTGTACTTGCGACACT
Organism: Penaeus vannamei; assembly: GCF_003789085.1. Lineage (NCBI taxonomy): Eukaryota > Metazoa > Arthropoda > Malacostraca > Decapoda > Penaeidae > Penaeus > Penaeus vannamei. The sequence goes on along the minus strand of NW_020868990.1, from coordinate 592,373 downwards.
TAATGAAATAAAATAAAATAACAGATGATAAAAAGCAGCCTGGGCACAAATCCTTACTAAAATAAAAAGGTACATAAAAAGGACTAAAAGAACGTTATTAATATTTACTGATAGCACGGCTTTATATATATAACAGTTCTACATTTGTAAAATATCATAATCAATTAATAAACACACAACACTTATCTGTACAATAAAGGTGTTCCACAGCGAGCCAAATCGACAGTTACCGCAGTAAAATAATAATAATGGAATGTGCTTTGGTTTCCCTGGTTAATATGTCAGGACAATGCCCTGTTGCAGTCTTCCGTTTAGGATCTCTGGCTTAGGGGGCGCATTGCCTGTGCATGTTAACAGTAGCGTATGCTAGGGAGATGTCAAGCCCAATGTGTGAAGTTTTTGTCTGACCCCTGCTCATCGGGTCAGGCAGTGGAGGTTGGTAAAAATTTAAAAAAGTAAGCATGGACTGAGAAGCTCCTAACAACCATCATGCCGTTTCTATTTCATCTCATTATGCATAATTAAAAATGTTAAATGTGTAAAAGAGACTGAAGATCAAAATACATAAATAAAACCATTTTCATATTAAAAGCTGAACATATAAAATAAAAGGGATTTAAAAAACGTTAAAAATAGGTTTTTATCTCCCCTTGATTATTGATACCTGGCGGGAAGGGTAAAACAAGGCAGTTACCCTGAGGTGACCCGCGAATAGCTGGGAACGTCTTTCAAGGCGAAAGGAATAATTTCTATGAACATAATGAATCATTTAGAAAAACAGATCACTACATCATCGCCTGTATGAGACATTACATAGCTGTTGAGCTCACGAAAATCCAGCACTGGCCAAACTTTATTCTTAGTAGGCTGTACAACTGCCATTAATGGCAACACTCCTCTTTCCACTTCTCTTTCCCATAGCACCAGTATACCTTCATCAATCCACCTTTCAACCTCCCTGTCAGACTCCTCTCTAACATGTTCTGTCATTGCATACTCATAAAAATTCACATTGTTCTTCATAATTGGCAATCCTCCTTTCATAAACCATTCCACAACACACGTTGTGCCATTGAATTCAGCTGAAAAAACCCTGTCAGTGGTTTTGCATGGTTCGGCCTTCCATTCATTAACAGCCTTTGGAGTCACTACCTTAGGTTCTTTAACTTCCATTTTCTTCGTTACCTGCACTTCCTTCACTGCCACCGCACACAACACTTCCTTTTACCCCGCCTGACATGCTGAAATGCCAAATATATCACTTCCATCACTATTCAGTATGCAACCCAAATGATTGATTACATCCATCCCTATTATGACTTCAATCCCATTAATCACTTTAGAAAGCACGATAACTTTTATTTATAGTTTCAATTTCTCTGGTGCCATCACACTCAACTTCTTTTCCATCAACCATCACCAAATTTTCACTTTTCTCATTGCATTTCCCTAATACTCGAGATGCACATATTGTGGTTGTACAACCAGAATCGACCAGTGCTCTCTGATTCCCCCCCCCCCCCCCACCAAAACCTCAACTACTGGTAGGGATCTTGGAAGCGCCTTCAACTGACTAAGGGGTAAGTTCCGGCGCAACAGCTACCCCATGACTGTTTCCCTGGTCACAATGACTCGCTATGTGACCTTCCTTTACACAAGAGTAACATCTTCAGGCAGGTCTTGGCTCTTTACACTCTCTTGCCATGTGAGGACCCCCACATCTTATGCAGGGACCCTTAAACCCACTAGTTCTACTATACTCTTCTCATAAGGATGAGCTGAACTGTGGAAATGGACATCGTCTCGCTATTACCAGTCCTCTTGCTGCAACCACCGCCACTTTTTGACTTCCATTCCTTGAAGGTAAAACTCTAGCCCTCATGATCAACTCACTCATATCCACAGTTTCAATGTCTTTTACCTGCTGTAATTCCATTGATATTCGATCTGGAAAACCGGTTACAAAAGCCAGTTTTACAGCTCTTTCTAATCCCTCTCCTTTCCATCCTGCAAGACCTGCCAACCACCTTACTTCGTTGGCAAAAACATTGACTTGTTCACCCATCTATCGTATCGTTCTCAGCCTTCCATACACCTCAAAGATCCCTTGAGAAAAAGCTGCCTTCAGTCTGCTCTCTATTTTCTTGGCGTCCGACTGCTCTCTTTCATTCATTTCAAGGTACAAGGCTAATGCATCTCCTTCCAGAAAGAGAGGTATAAAACAAGCCAAATCTTTAATATCCGTCAATTTTGCCACTAACTC
>NW_020868990.1:558349-570849 GCF_003789085.1 Penaeus vannamei | reverse complement strand
TATCAGTAAACATAATGCTAACAAGAGAACGAGGATGATAATATTGATAACAATATTATTAATCATTATGGAACTGATGATGATAATAAAAAGCATAGCAACATTGCTCGTAACGATGATTATGATGATAACAATGATGATTATAATCATGATATTCATCATAATAAAAACAGCAATGATGATTATAACGATATTCATCATAATAATAACAGCAATGATGAAGTAGCAGTAATAGCTCTAATAATACACAGCATGTCATGGATAGTAGTGACATCAATAGTATAACTAAAACTCTCCAACTATATGTATGTGTGTACTCTGCCTGCCTGTAAAATTCCCCCTCAAAAACGAAAATGAATACCGAATTTTTGTCGACTTTCCTAGGTAATCGTAGCCTGGGAGGCGGTGGAAATGCGACTTTATAAAACCTTACGTCTTCTGTTTTGTTTAGCTAACACTAATGGGAAATGATAACAGTAATGTAGATATGTGCACTCGTATCTGATAAAAATCAATTCTTCATTCATATAGGTGGAACGGACAATTTTAGATAAATGCAGGTTTGAAAATAGGACCTGCGGTAGGCGAGGCAAACATTGTTATAGTACTACTCTTTATTGCTGAATATGATTTTACCCATTATGTAAGCGTTCTGTTTTAATCAGGTATCAAGTTCTGGCTGTGTGATGCCGGAGAATGTGTGTCAGAACAACGGCTGGGGCGAGGTGTGCGGCCCGTGGTCCATCACCAAACCTTACTGGACCGATGCCTACAAGCCAGGAGGAGGTGCGTACGAAAAGAAAGGAATGAATATGATGAAGAGCAAAAAAAAAAAAAAAAAATCACAATTTGCGTGTCTGTTGGTTTGTCTCTATATATTGGAACACCATGTTCCTCGTGACTTTGGGAGTATGGCCAGGATGACCTCCTGTTGCTTTTCAGCATTTCAGTATGGTCTGCGATTTCTAGTCATTTAATTTTCCGAGTCCCCATATTGAGAATTTGATTTCTCTGATATTTGATTTGTCGCAATTAATTTTGCCGACATCTGAATGGAGAGATAGGGCTTCGTGAGAATTAGCAAGGGCAGTCCGGCTGGAGAAACTTATGTAATCAGGAAGCAGCGTTTCTCTTTTACTGAAGCAAATTAATTTGTCTATTAATTGAAGGTATCACGAACAGATTAGTAAATAATATACTCAAATTAGCCGAAAAGAAAAGAAAAACGTAGATATCAGTTACATTAAATATAGCCAATAATGACGTCTGTTCCCCCTGGCGACCCTGCACTACATTTAATAAGGGGTGATATAAATTACATATATATTTGTAAATCGATTGTAAATCGATTGGTGGCTTATTAAATGTAATTTCACTACCGTTCTAGGCGCCTTTCAAATGTAACGGGATAACTTATATTATCATGAGACTATAGTATAATTAGAGTGCATCATGTAGAAAAAGCGGATTGAAAACGAGAGCGCAACAGAAATTAATAGGTGAACGGTAAGAATCTGTCATAGAAAATTGATATGGAAGAATATAACGTGATTATTGAATAGAACCACAACATTGATAAAGGTCGACACCATGATGTTCGAAGGGAATAGATGTGGGGAGAAGAGGATATTAACGAGTTCGGGAATATATTTAAATCTGCATACCTAGCATATCTTTATATGTGCGTAACTGGTATATTACTAAAAACACATTGTATCATTGAAATCTTGTTAGACTATTACACATGCGTGGCGTCTTGGGACTGTAACGAAGCACTGTTACCTAAAGAGGTACGTACGAACCCTACGCTGAACTACACGCAACGTGTGAGACCTACGCACGCACTCATGTCGGTGGGCCATGGGGCATCGATCAGGACTACGCCACGGACTACTGGCATCAGGTGAAGGACTGCCTCGACTATGCCCTTCCTCTCTTCACTCCTGATGATGAATGAAGATGAATGAACAAGAACTTTCAATACATGCTACACGTACAACATTCTCTCTCTCTCTCTCTCTCTCTCTCTCTCTCTCTCTCTCTCTCTCTCTCTCTCTCTCTCTCTCTCTCTCTCTCTCTCTCTCTCTCTCTCTCTCACACACACACACACACACACACACACACACACGCGCGCGGTCGACAGTTTGTAAGCCTATTGTACACCATGTGGAAGATTTATCTTCACATAAAAATCCAACATTCAAACTTGATTTATTCTTTCCATGTATTATTCAAGGATGCAATTCACGTCTCTGTAAGGATAAGGGTGACGTGTCATTGTTAAACAGTTATAACAGTGATTATATTTTCTTCCTCTTTTTACTTTAAATTTCTTTTAAATAAATGCTCTCCCTGTTTGAGCTCTAAGGTTTATAGCACGTCATTTTGTAGCGTTACTTCCATCGACGCCAATTATCAAATCCTCAAGTTTGTACCCCTTCATGAGATCAGGATTTTCTTCACTTGTAATCTACATTCCCTCAGATAAACAAATTTACTGGTAGTGTGGACAGAAATAAAGGGAATTGAGTTAGATTAGAGTGATGAAGGTCGTCTTAAAAAAAGTTTTACCTCCACTTTATTAAAAAGATAAAAAGGTTGTGACACATACAACTTAATAAGGCACCATTGATGTAGAAATTGTTGGCTATGTTGTTATCTACCCTAAAAAATCCTACTTATCTCATCGTTGAGCAACCACTAACACATGACGAGTTCGTTCTATCAACAAAATAGCAGCGTAAAGGAGTGAGAGAGGGAGACAGGGAGAGAGGGCTAAAGGCTTAGGCCTGAGTTGTCAAGGTCTCTTAACAGCGATTCTGATTGACTGATGGCAATGAGGGAGAATCACATAAGTATAGGAGACTGACTTAAATAGGGTGCCACATGATACATTTATTATAGTATTAAGTATTAAGTTCGTCCCGGCACGAAGCATCCTCAGTGCGTGCAGGCCGGCGACGTTATCCTGTATCGTGGGGCATCCTCAGCGCTTCTGAGGCGGCGACGTCATCCCGTATCGTGGGGCATCCTCGGCGCGTGCAGGGCGGCGACGTCATCCCGTATTGTGGGGCATCCTCGGCGCTTCTCGGACGGCGACGTCATCCCGTATCGTGGGGCATCCTCGGCGCTTCTGGGGCGGCGACGTCATCCCGTATCGTGGAGCATCCTCGGCGATTCTGGGACGGCGACGTCATCCCGTATCGTGGGGCATCCTCGGCGCTTCTGGGCCGGCCACGTCATCCCGTAGCATCCTCGGCGCTTCTGGGCGGCCACGTCATCCGTATTGTGGGCATCCTCGGCGCTTCTGGGGCGGCGACGTCATCCCGTATCGTGGGGCATCCTCAGCGCGTGCAGGGCGGCGACGTCATCCCGCATTGTGGGGCATCCTCGGCGCTTCTGGGGCGGCCACGTCATCCCGTATCGTGGAGCATCCTCGGCGATTCTGCGTATCGTGGGGCATCCTCGGCGCTTCTGGGCGGCCACGTCATCCCGTATCGTGGGGCATCCTCGGCGATTCTGGGGCGGCCACGTCATCCCGTATCGTGGCGCATCCTCGGCGATTCTGGGGCGGTCACGTCATCCCGTATCGTGGGGCATCCTCGGCGCTTCTCGGGCTGCGACGTCATCCCGTACCGTGGGGCATCCTCGGCGCTTCTGGGGCGGCCACGTCATCCCGTATCATGGGGTATCCTCGGCGCTTCTGGGGCAGCGACGTCATCCCGTATCGTGGGGCATCCTCGGCGCTTCTGGGGCGGCCACGTCATCCCGTATCGTGGGGCATCCTCGGCGCTTCTGGGGCGGCCACGTCATCCCGTATCGTGGGGCATCCTCGGCACTTCTGGGGCGGCGACGTCATCCCGTATCGTGGCGCATCCTCGACGCATCTGGGGCGGCCACGTCATTCCGTATGGTGGGGCATCCTCGGCGCTTCTGGGGCGGCCACCTCATCCCGTATCGTGGGGCATCCTCGGCGCTTCTCGTCATCCCGTATCGTGGGGCATCCTCGGCGCTTCTGGGCCGGCCACGTCATCCGTATCGTGGGGCATCCTCGGCGCTTCTGGGCCGGCCACGTCATCCCGTATCGTCATCCTCGGCGCTTCTGGGGCAGCGACGTCATCCCGTGGGGCATCCTCGCGATTCTGGGGCGGCGACGTCATCCCGTATCGTGGGCATCCTCGGGCTTCTGGGCGGCGACGTCATCCGTATCATGGGGCATCCTCGGCGCGTGCAGGGCGGCGACGTCATCCCGTATCATCCTCGGCGATTCTGGAGGCGACGTCATCCTGTATCGTGGGCATCCTCGGCGCTTCTGGGGCGGCCACGTCATCCCGTATGTGGGGCATCCTCGGCGTTCTGGGGCGGCCACGTCATCCCGTATCGTGGGGTATCCTCGGCGCGTGCAGGGCGGCGACGTCATCCCGTATTGTGGGGCATCCTCGGCGCTTCTGGGGCGGCACGTCATCCCGTATCGTGGGCATCCTCGGCGCTTCTGGGGCGGCGACGTCATCCCGTATCGTGGGGCATCCTCGCGCGTGCAGGGCGGCGACGTCATCCCGTATCGTGGCGCATCCTCGACGCATCTGGGGCGGCCACGTCATCCCGTATCGTGGGGCATCCTCGGCGCTTCTGGGGCGGCCACGTCATCCCGTATCGTGGGCATCCTCGGCGCTTCTGGGGGGCCAATTCATCCGTATCGTGGGCATCCTCGGCGCTTCTGGGCGGCCACGTCATCCCGTATCGTGGGGCATCCTCGGCGCTTCTGGGGCGGCCACGTCATCCCGTATCGTGGCGCATCCTCGGCGCTTCTGGGGCGGTGACGTCATCCCGTATCGTGGGGCATCCTCGGTGCTTCTGGGGCGGCGACGTCATCCCGTATCATGGGGCATCGTCGGCGCGTGCAGGGCGGCGACGTCATCCCGTATCGTGAGGCATCCTTGGCGATTCTGGAACCGCGACGTCATCCCGTATCGTGGGGCATCCTCGGCGATTCTGGGGCGGCCACGTCATCCGTATCGTGGGGCTTCTGGGCGGCCACCGTATCGTGGCGCTTCTGGGCGGCCACGTCATCCCGTATCGTGGGGCATCCTCGGCGCTTCTGAGGCGGCCACGTCATCCCATATCATGGGGCATCCTCAGCGTGTGCAGGCCGGCGACGTCATCCCGTATCATGGAGCATCCTCGACGCATCTGGGGCAGCCACGTCATCCCGTATCGTGGGGCATCCTCGGCGATTCTGGGGCGGCCACGTCATCCCGTATCGTGGGGCATCCTCGGCGGCCGGCACGTCATCCCGTATCGTGGCGCTTCTGGGGCGGCCACGTCATCCCGTATCGTGGCGCTTCTGGGGCGGCCACGTCATCCCGTATCGTGGGGCATCCTCGGCGCTTCTGAGGCGGCCACGTCATCCCATATCATGGGGCATCCTCAGCGTGTGCAGGCCGGCGACGTCATCCCGTATCATGGAGCATCCTCGACGCATCTGGGGCAGCCACGTCATCCCGTATCGTGGGGCATCCTCGGCGATTCTGGGGCGGCCACGTCATCCCGTATCGTGGGGCATCCTCGGCGCTTCTGGGCCGGCCACGTCATCCCGTATTGTGGGGCATCCTCGGCGCTTCTGGGGCGGCGACGTCATCCCGTATCGTGGGGCATCCTGGGCGCTTCTGAGGCGGCCACGTCATCCCGTATCGTGGCGCATCCTCGGCGCTTCTGGGGCGGCCACGTCATCCCGTATCGTGGGGCATCCTCAGCGCGTGCAGGCCAGCGACGTCATTACTGTTTGGCTGGTGATTAAGACAATACTAATGGTGTACAGTATAAAAAATTTCTGGTTAACAACTTTATAAATTTACATAGGTATGAGATAATTCTGCGTCTGAAATGCAAAATAAAACCTGGAGGACCCTTTTGACTTGTCAAACGTTAAGCCGTTTCTTACCCTTTTACTAATATATGAAGTTTTTTTTTTTTTTTTTTTTTCTTTTTTTTTCTTTTTTTTTTTTTTTTGCTTACTTGCATAGGGACTGCCTTTATTTCTTCTTTTAACGTGTGGATAATCATTAAGCATTTTTCTTTTGTAAGAATGATGAGGAGGCATATTTTAATTGACTGTCAATTTTTATTATGACATTGCAAACACTTTTAATGGCACTTTTTTTCTTTTCTTTTAAACAAATGCACATGTCTCCGCACATCTTCACTACTTATGCAACAACAGTAATCACATGATTGCTACATTACAGTAAAATATACTGAATGTGCAATATTATCGTCATAATACATGTAAGTAAAATAAAATATTTACCTTACCATGTTGCTGAATAGATTAACTTAACTTTGAGATGTGACATATTGTGAATCTGAGACATTCATAGACCTTTCGTAAACACCACCCCTGGCAATGGGTCTTGTATTCATAAATTCATTCTGACATATAAGATTTGCACCCGAAGGGTAAATTCTGTTACGATTATAGGTATAGGTACGATTATATCTATAGGACTGAGAAGTCCATTTGAAAATATACACAAAAAGGACTTTGAGAAAGGTCTATATAAAATAGCCCAGGCATCCAGCTTCCTGCTTCATCATCATCAACATCATTGTGGAGCTAATGCCGACGGGGGCACATAGCCGCATCGATATTTGCTTGTACCGCAAGGGTCCCTCATGACAAGCCGCCAGGCAGGGACTTGGCCCATCTCAAGCTCCTCACGACAGGTTTGATCGATCTGCCCAAGCCAAGACTTCCTGGGTTGTCCCACAGGCTTCCTCCATCCAGGGCTGTCACGAACAGAGACAATCTGGTGGGCAGGATCCTGAGGGAAGCGAGCCAAGTGGCTGTATAGCCTGAGTTAGCGATCATGGAATGTGCAGGAATGTGGTATGATTGAAAGGAAAGTGGTAGCTTTTGAGGGGGACTGGTAACAATTTGTAATTGTTGGACTATGTGTTAAAGAAAACGGTGAGGGCTTGATGAGGGATGCGGCTTAGAAAATAGGAACGCCGAGAGACCGGCGAGTGGCGATGGGCGGCAGAGCGGTCGGGCGTTGCACAGAAGGTGGTGACCTGGTTTGGGAGCTCCCGTTGATCGGTCACAGGGTTTCGTGAGTTGATATTACAAAACGATAGTTTGGTGAGAGAGTGAGTATTGTTTTCTTGTTCGCGGTAACGGTATGCAATTGTGGTTTCTTGGTTTGTTTACAGGTAGCCTGTAGTTAAGTGAAGAGGAGAGCCAAGGGTATGAGATGGGAAGACCAGGTTGGTGAAGAGACTATGAATATGATGCAAGATATAGTAAGGAGAGTAAGTAGTGAAGATCCAGTTAGAGGGAGGTGGAATGCCCCCAAGTCAGAGAAGAGAGTCATTTGGTGTGATGCAAGTAGTATTGCCACTGAAGTGATATTGGAGATTGGCAATGAAACTGTTGAGCATCGTGCATGGTTACAGAAAAAGGATGATTATAACCATATTAATGTAGCAGAATTAGACGCTGTATTAAAAGGCGTCAACTTAGCTCTGAAATGGAGATTGCAAGACATCGAGATTAGAACTGATTCGGCTACAGTGGTTGGTTGGCTAAATTCAGTACTGACAGCGGAGAAGAGTACGAATGAAAGGAGCCTCAGAGATGGTAGTGAAGTGCCACTTGGGGACTCTGAGAAAGTTGATTGAAGAGTTCGGTGTGAAGATGTGTGTGTGTTTTGTGCAATCTGAGAAGAACAAAGCAGATGTGTTGACAAGAGTGAAGAAGACTTGAATAGGTTCTCAGGAAGAGGCTGAAAAGGTCATCACAGTCTGCTGCACAGGAGTCTCGAGTGTGGAAGACCTGCACATGATGCACCACATGGGAGTTGATAGAACACTGTTTGTGGCAAGGAAGATTGACCCTACAATTACACGGGACACTTATTGCAGTTTGGTGGTGATGCGGACCATGGTTTGGATCCAGGATTTTTTTTTTTTCCTAACTCGAAAAGTTATGAACAGATTTGAATGAAATTTAAACCTGAGATTTGTCTTAGCCTAATTAATATTCCAGTAGTGATCCGGAACATTTGGCAAAACTACCCCCCATGGGTGGGGGTGGGGGAGGTTTGCATTTTCGAAATGTTTTGCTCATCGCCAGTCTCTCGGCGTTCCCATTTTCTAAGCCGCATCCCTCATCAAGCCCTCACCGTTTTCTTTAACACATAGTCCAACAATTACTAATTGTTACCAGTCCCCCTCAAAAGCTACCACTTTCCTTTCAATCATACCACATTCCTGCACATTCCATGATCGCTAACTCAGGCTATACACCATTAGAGCATCAATAATAGGTAAATGATAGATAATTATATCAAATACAAGTATTCTGTACATGATTTGTCATGTAAAATGTAAACATAATAAAAAGGAATAAGATCGCGATTATTAGGTCCGCCATATTTTTACGCATAGCACACGTATTTTCGGTCCGATTTTAAAGTATTATGGCTCATTTTGTAGCTGAATAATAGTTCTATTACATACTGCCATGAGGATTTGCAATATTTGACAATAATAAAAAGGAATAAGATCGCGATTATTAGGTCCGCCATATTTTTACGCATAGCACACGTATTTTCGGTCCGATTTTAAAGTATTATGGCTCATTTTGTAGCTGAATAATAGTTCTATTACATACTGCCATGAGGATTTGCAATATTTTCATGTGGTTCTTGTAAAAGTGACATATGTTTTCAAAATCTCCTATTAAGGTGTTAAAATAGTCACCTTCGGAAAATATTCACCAAGAAAAAAGTAAGGTCAACATCTCTGCATATAATAGTAGAAAGATAGTTCTATTCAAACATGAAATCAGAATGGCTGTATGATTTTTTCGGGATTTTTTAGAAATTTAAAAAAATGGTTAATGTAGGCCTATAGACCACCAGATCACTGCCACCACTCCACACTATATGTAAGATTTTGAGAAACCGTTACGTGCTGGCAATGTCCGCAAGACTTCGGAATGCAGGTAGATGATAGAGGATTATGGTGTAGGAAGACTAATCTTATGCCTTGTTTTGTTGATATTAAGATAGCCTTGGAAAGATGAAGAAACGTAAAATGCCGATATCTCAGAACTCCACCTTTAGGAGTGGGTCAAAGGATTCCGGGCACAACATATGTCCAAAATTAACATTTTATGGCTCATTTTGTAGAAAAATAAAACATCTGCAACTTGTTCGAGAGCGTTTTGGCAATTTTTGCCTGTACTTCTTGTAAAAGTGGTCAATGTAAGAAAATTTTTACCTTTTTTTTTCTTGAAGTCCCCTACTTCAAAAATTCAAAAAAAAAAAAAAAAAAATGAAGTCGAAATCGAAAAAACGCTCTCGAACAAGTTGTAGATATAAGGTAGTTCTGTGCAAAAATCAAATAAAATTGAATGTCTTGCTGTTTCTGAAGTTGGAATCCTTTGACCCAGGTGCCCATTTTCAACATGGCGAATTTCGCATTTTTTCGTCTTTTGACAATAATTCAAAAATTGTTCGGGCGATTTCAAAAAAAAAAAAAAAAAAAAAAATCGACCACAGGCAATGGGAAGGGGCCCAAATAAAAGGGTGTGAGTTTCATCAAAATCGGCAAGAAAAATCGAAAAATCGAAAAAAAAAAACAGACAGGGAAATAGGTTCTGTGCCAGTCTCACGGTACAACCATTGGTTTGACATGTGGTCCTGCCAACAGTACTCTATGATTCGTTGCAAGGACCTATTACAAAAGGCATCAAGATCCAAGGTGCAGGATAATGTCCAGGCTTCACTACCTTATAGCAAAACTGGCATTATCATGTCCTTGAAGACGTGTAGCTTGGTCCCTCAAGTACAAGTACCGATATCTCCAAATACTCTTGTCGAGAGAGTTCATGACCCCTGCTGCCAGGCCTATCCGTCTGCTGACTTCCTGGTCTGACAGCCCAGAACTACACTCCCTAGGTATGTAAAGCTCACTCTGACTTCAATGTCCTCGCCGCAAACACGAACTGACTGAACAGGTTCTCCTAGTGTCCCCAAAGTCCTGGATCTTGGTCTTGGTCCAGGAGACCTCTAGACCTAAAGCTTCACTTCATTACTAAATGCATCAAGGGCCACCACTAAGGATTCTAAAGACTCAGAATAGCAACATCATCAGCAAAGTCAAAGTTGGTAACCTTGATATTGCCCAGAGTTGCTCCACAATGACTCTGAAGAGTAGCTCTGTCTAGTATTCAGTCCTGAACTAAGGAAAGGAAAGAAGCTTGATAGGCCCCCATCACACTTTACAGCACTTTCAGTACCAGTATACAAACTTGCTATTAGTCCAATAACCTTTGTTGGAATTCCTCTCAGTCTCAAGATCTCCCAGAGTGATTCCCGATGCACCATATCGAATGCCTTCTTGAGGTCAATGTAGGCTGCAAGCAGCTCACGCCCGGACTCACGACTCAAAGCGCAAGGATACGGTCTATTGTTGACTTAACAGGAGTGAATCCAGATTGCTCCAGTCTCTGATGCCTCATTAGGTGGTCTCTGATACATCTCAGAAGGATGTGGGCAAGAACCTTGCCTAGTATACTGAGCAGTGTGATGCCTCAGTCGTTGCTGCAGTCCTATCGATCCCCCTTCCCCTTCTGGAAAGGTATCGGACCGCCAAATGGCAGCCAGGACAGCATGCAACCCTTGTGCCATGGGTTCATCACCAACAGTTCAGCTGGGATGCCACAAACACCTGCTGCTTTACCACTCTTCAGCTTGGAAATCGCCCCCCTAACTTCAGTTAGGAAGGGAGGTTCTCACTGATGGGTGGGTCCGGCAACGGAATCTCGGCACTACCCGCATCCAAGCTAGCTGTTGGTGGGTCAACCTAGTATAACTGTTCAAAATATTTAGTGCAGTGTTCCCACACCGTAACAGTATCTGTCACTTGTGAAGAGGGCTTGGAGTTCAGCTTTCTCAAGAAAGCAGGACGAAGGTCATTTAGAAATGGCCTACCTCCTCTGCAAGACTCCTAATAAACTGTTTCTTGTCCCTTCTTAACAATGATGGAGTTCTGCGCACCTGAGAATGGTGCAATTACTGATCCCCTGTCAGACGAGCCTCATAACAAGCATCTGTGTCATCCAGTGTCTCCTGTGAGATGAAATTCTGTCTTGGTCATTCACCAATCGTTTCTTAAGCTGCATCAAGCTTTTAATGCTTGAAGGTGTCCCACAGAAGTACAGGGTCTGTCAGATTGTCAAGTGCTGTGAAACGACCAGAGACTGCCTCAGCAAACCCTTTGACACAGTCCCCCTCCCTCAGCCTGTCCAAGTGAAACACCCTAGGGTGATCATTGGACCACTGGGGAGTTTTGAAATGGACCCAGAGGTTAGCCACAACCAATCTATTGTCAGTACCACAGAATGTGGCACTCCTATACACCTTGCAATTTTGGAGAATCCTCCAATGAGTGCTAACAAGTATGTGGTCAATCTCCTTGGCTGCATTACCCACATTGCTGTACCACGTCCAGTGATGTGGGTCTGGTACCAGGGGCCAGAAATCCTCAATTTCTGGGACCTAACAAAGTCTTGGAAAAGGAGGCTATATTCACTGTCAGCATCAGCTCCCGAACCATGGGGACCGACAGACATCTCATAGCCAACTTGCTTACAGCCAGATACCGCATTAAAGTCACCCAGAACAATACGAATATCTCGCCGGGGACACCTGCCTGACACAGATGCTAGTTTGGCATAGAACATCTCTTTCATGTCAAGTTTACAAACATCAGCAAGAGCGTACACAGCAATAGGAGACATGAAGCCAAATGCTAGCTTCCGTCTCATTATCATTATGCGCTCATCAACTGGAGTAACCTCTACTACCAAGGGCTGGAATCTGCTGGAGATGGCCATGGCTGCTCCCTGGAGATTGTGACTGTCGCTGTGGCCCGACCAGTAGTAGGTGTAGCTACCTACACTCATAGTGCCGCTGCCAGGTCTGCTCACCTCAGAGAGAGCAGCCACCTCTATTCTCAACCTCCCAGTTTCCTCAACAACAGAGGCAACCGATTATCCTGATGCAAAGAACGGATGTTCCAAAACCCCATCCTGGCTTCCCGCCAGAGGTTTATCCTTGGGCAGTCACTCCGGGTGGACGCCACCTCTGCCACCCTCTCCGACGCTGCTCCATATAAAAGGGGACGGCTGTGGGATCCATGGGGTTCCCTAAGACTTTCCCCCGCAAGCTTCACTCCGGGCGACTGCCAAAACGCAGGCCAAAACTTGTGCTGGGTGGGAGGAGCACTTCCCCTCCTCCCAGTATTTCCAAATATATTAAACACTGCCGATTGTTTTTTTTATCTGGGGGGAGGAGGCGTGGCAAGGCCCACCTACCCTGAGCCTCCTATTAACCCCAGGGGGCCTAGGGACAGGTGTTGGTACAGGGCCAGGGCGTGTCTACCTAGGCACCATGTGGTCCCAGGCTAAACTGTGGGGGATCTTGGAACAGCAG
>NW_020868990.1:545849-548349 GCF_003789085.1 Penaeus vannamei | reverse complement strand
TCTTCTTTTTTATTTATTTTCATCTTTAAATTCTCTTATTCCATTTTCTTCTCTCCTTTTTATTTTCATCTTTAAATCCCTCTTATCCTACGTTCTCTTCTTTCTTATTTTCATCTTTAAATTCCTCTTATTCCATTTTCTTCTCCTTTTTATTTTCATCTTTAAATCCCTCTTATTCTACGTTCTTCTTCAAATTCCTCTCATTCCATTTTCTTTTTTCTTTCAAGACAATGCCCATCCTGATTCGGGGCAGTTTAGGGAAAGTCCCAGATTTCTTCGTCGCGAGGGTCAGGCGGGCAGCAGCGGTCAGCCTACAAAGCAATTTCTGTTTCAGACTCTTTTACGTATTTTGTTTTGGTCTGTTACATAACCAAAATATGAATTGAAGTCTGTTTTTGTCTGTCTCTGTTTCTGATTGTTTTACGTATTTTTGTTTTGGTCTGTTACATAACCAAAATATGAATTGAAGTCTGTTTTTGTCTGTCTCTGTTTCTGATTGTTTTACGTATTTTGTTTTGGTCTGTTACATAACCAAAATATGAATTGAAGTCTGTTTTTGTCTGTCTCTGTTTTGATTGTTTTTACGTATTTTGTTTTGGTCTGTTACATAACCAAAAATATGAATTGAAGTCTGTTTTGTCTGTCTCTGTTTCTGATTGTTTTACGTATTTTGTTTTGTCTGTTACATAACCAAATATGAATTGAAGTCTGTTTTTGTCTGTCTCTGTTTCTGATTGTTTTACGTATTTTGTTTTGGTCTGTTACATAACCAAAATATGAATTGAAGTCTGTTTTGTCTGTCTCTGTTTCTGATTGTTTTACGTATTTTGTTTTGGTCTGTTACATAACCAAAATATGAATTGAAGTCTGTTTTTGTCTGTCTCTTTTTTCTGTCTCTGTTTCTGATTGTTTTACGTATTTTGTTTTGGTCTGTTACATAACCAAAATATGAATTGAAGTCTGTTTTTTGTCTGTCTCTGTTTCTGATTGTTTTACGTATTTGTTTTGGTCTGTTACATAACCAAAAATATGAATTGAAGTCTGTTTTTGTCTTGTCTCTGTTTCTGATTGTTTTACGTATTTTGTTTTGGTCTGTTACATAACGAAAATATGAATTGAAGTCTGTTTTTGTCTGTTTCTGTTCTTTTCTGATTGTTTACGTATTTTGTTTTGGTCTGTTACATAACCAAAATATGAATGAAGTTCTGTTTTTGTCTGTCTCTGTTTCTGATTGTTTTACGTATTTTGTTTTGGTCTGTTACATAACCAAAATATGAATTGAAGTCTGTTTTTGTCTGTCTCTGTTTCTGATTGTTTTACGTATTTTGTTTTGGTCTGTACATAACCAAAATATGAATTGAAGTCTGTTTTGTCTGTCTGTTCTCTGGTTTCTGATTGTTTTACGTATTTTGTTTTGTCTGTTTACATAACCAAAATATGAATTGAAGTCTGTTTTTCCTGTCTCTGTTTTCTGATTGTTACGTATTTTGTTTTGGTCTGTTACATAACAAAATATGAATTGAAGCGTCTGTTTTTGTCTGTCTTTTTTTCTGTCTCTGTTTCTGATTGTTTTACGTATTTTTTTGGTCTGTTTACATAACCAAAATATGAATTGAAGTCTGTTTTTGTCTGTCTCTGTTTCTGATTGTTTTACGTATTTTGTTTTGGTCTGTTACATAACCAAAATATGAATTGAAGTCTGTTTTTGTTCTGTTTCTTTTTTCTGTCTCTGTTTCTGATTGTTTTTACGTATTTTTTTTTGGTCGTTACATAACGAAAAATATGAATTGAAGTCTGTTTTGTCTGTTCTCTGTTCTCTGATTCTGTTTTACGTATTTTTGTTTTGTCTGTTACATAACCAAAATATGAATTGAAGTCTGTTTTTTGTTCTGTACTCTGTTCTGATTGCTTTACGTATTTTGTTTTGGTCTGTTACATAACAAAATATGAATTGAAGTCTGTTTTGTCTGTCTCTGTTCTGATTGTTTTACGTATTTTGTTTTGGTCTGTTACATAACCAAAATATAATGAAGTCTGTTTTTGTCTGTCTCTGCTTTCTGAATTCTTTTACGTATTTTGTTTTGTCTGTTACATAACCAAAAATATGAATTGAAGTCTGTTTTTGTCTGTCTTTTTTTTCTGTCTCCTGTTCTGATTGTTTTTACCGTATTTTGTTTTGGTCTGTTTACATAACCAAAATATGAATTGAAGTCTGTTTGTCTGTCTCTGGTTTCTGATTGTTTTACGTATTTTGTTTTTGGTCTGTTACATAACCAAAATATGAATTGAAGTCTGCTTTGGTCTGTCTTCTTTCTGCTGATTTGTTTTAATTTTGTTTTGGTCTGTTACATAACCAAAATTGAATTAAGTCTGTTTTTGTCTGTCTCTGTTTCTGATTGTTTTACCGTATTTTTGTTTGGTCTGTTACATAACCAAAATTGAATTGAAGTCTGTTTTTGTCTGTCTCTGTTTCTGATGTTTTACGTATTTGTTTTGGTCT
>NW_020868990.1:524388-526888 GCF_003789085.1 Penaeus vannamei | reverse complement strand
CTTGGCAGATATATTTAAGGAATTTGATAAAAAAAAACTTTAGGAATTTACTTGAGAAAAAAATTTAAGACTCATTTCGACCCAAAAATTTTTACTTGCTTGGGATGGTCTCCTTAAACTCTTCAGTTTATTTTCATAACTATATATTGAAAATCTAAAAATGTTATATATATATTTTTTTTATGTAATTTCAAAAAAATTACTTACATAATTTGCATCAGGGAACTTTACATATTCATTCATATTTAGGGGGCATTTGCTAGTATGAACTGATTATATTTGGTCATTGTATATTATATTTGTTATTTGTAATTGTAGTTATTGACATTTGGCAAGGCAAAGAAGGCAAAAATGTTAAGCATTAATAATTCTTTAACTTTGCACTTTTCTTACTGTTAGTTATAAGCTTATTCTCAGAAACCCATTGCATATCAATGTAAAGCTAAAGAATCAATGGAATGCTCAAGCCATGGTTATCTTAAAAGTTAATATATTTCATGATATAGCTTGCAAAGATACAGCAAGATTCCTCAGACTCCCCTAACCTCAGAGTGTGCATCACGAACAGGGCTGGCGGACCGCATTGACTTTGTTTTGCGGGAGGGGAGCATGGAGAGCAGCTACATCTCAGCCATCACATCACATACCTCGTACTGGAGCAACTATGATGTGTCTCACTTCTTGCTGAACATCTTGTACCCTGACATCCAGCCAACCTCCAGTAAGCCCGAGGTCATCAAGCCTTAAATGAATATCCTTACACTGATCCCTCTGTCAGTCAGTCGCTCTAATGCCTAGTGCAGTTTTGACTGTGAGATGGAAGTTAGCCAGTTTTTGCACGACAACGGGCATGAGTTACAAAAGATAATAATCGGTGGTGATTTGCATCTAGCCTAGGTATGGCGAGTTTTTTATTTTTTTAAGTGTATATTTGTTGGTGTTTTTTTGTAATGGGCATTAGTCAGCGATCTGTGCAGATGAATAACCATGTGTAAGAAATTGCCTTCTTGTGAATTAAGCCATGGTAAGTAAGAATGGAAATCTGCCCAGATCGGAAACAGTGGTAAGACTGCGATGTTTCTCGCAGAGCCAGTGGGAGCATGAGCTGAAGGTGCATGGGGTGGGTGACACTGGTGCCTATAGCATGAGCAGCTAAAAGTCCTTAGCATATTGTACTGGTTATCAGGGTCTTTTTTGCAAAGTTGTATTTGGCATCTTAGGCTGATGACTACAAATGATGAGTGCGTTTTAAATAGCTTTTTCAAGCAGACAGAGTGAGATGAAATTAATTTTTTTTATATGTATATTAAGACTGTGATACAGTAAACCCTCACCATAAGCACAGAAAGGCAAGATCACTGAAATAGGATCTAGTTTAATCTACCACTGTTATTTTTATTTTATTGATATTAATTACTCCATCATGATATCTATAGAAGCACAATGGAGATAGCTTATTTGATGATAAGCAATTTGTATGAATAATTCAGCTTTGGTCTGGTTTATATGCAAAAGTGTTGAGAGTTTAAAATGTGTGTGCTAAGTCCTAAAATAGATTGGACATCAAGTATGTTCAGTAGGGTTTTGGGACTAGAGATAAGAATGAAAAATAAAAGATGCAGAGGCGTGTATGAAAATACTGAAATGATTCTTTCTGCTATATTCTGATTTTTATAGCAGGTGAAGCAGATACAAACTTCCATTATAAACAGACACCTTTCCTCTCAATATTTTTCAAATCTTATTGAAACCCATTAATGTGCATTGGAAGCCCATTCTATAAATTGTATTTAAAACAAAAGAATCAAAGAACAGGTCAGACATAACCCAAAAAAGCCCATTGCTATTTTATGGATCGTAGAAAGATTTTCCTGAAAAGAGAGATAGGAGTGTCAGTCTCTTATGAGAAGAATAAAGCGATGTTGAATGCTGACTTTGTAGTGTAGCAAGATACTGTATTCTGATGCTATTGTGAGGGTTATTGTATTGTGTATGGACTAGCCAGTGATATGCCTGCATTTCTAAGAGTTGTGTATATGTTAAAGTGTTATTATATACTGTTTAATGATCTCATGGTTTACTGTCTTACTTTATGATAGTATCACAGATTAACAAAACTCTATCTTCTTTTCTATCTCTTATTTTGTCTTTTGAAGTTCCTTTGCCGAGTGTATGAGGCAAAGCATCAAAGTTTTTGATAAAGTAAGAGAGGATACATTTTAGCTCTTAGGACATAACTGACAAAGCTGAATGAACTCTTTCATTCTTTCTCTTGCAGCTAAATTTCATCAAATGGTATGCTAATGTGTGATGAGGGAGAGACCGGCTCTGTGTTATAGGGAAGTCTGTTTCGCTTTGGGTACTTAAGGGTCACAATCCCCTCAAGTGTTACAGTGACAGGGAGTCATGATCACGACAAAAGTATCTGTGACACATTTTCTGCCATTGCAAACTGAGAGATGTATTAACATTATATACTGATGATGGTAAACTCTTGAAC
>NW_020868990.1:509388-514388 GCF_003789085.1 Penaeus vannamei | reverse complement strand
ATGAACACAGTAATTAGCTTCTCTGATGTTTTACCTCTTGTGTGTGCAAAGAATAATCCATTTCCTCCCTTATTCTTGCTTTGAGAGCATGACCATTTGAATGACTCCACTTACCCTTCTTCTTCCGCATTCTACACAAAGTCCTTTGTTTCCAAATGAATGAACCCATTCCCTGAATTGCTATGGTTATATACTGTAAATTGATAAAATGTGCTATATTTGAAAGCTGGCTGATATGATGGTAACCCCCGTGGAAGGGCTAAGACCTCTTATTACAAGTGTCTAAATTTTAACTTAGTTAAAAGAGATTTATAGCAAAGGTCAAGCATGTTAGGTGATACAAATGAAAATGGTAGCAGTGTATTTCATTGTACTTCACAGTTTCTCAAAAAAAAAAAAAAAAAAAAAGTTTCTGCATGTTGTAGCCTTAGTATATATCAATTCAGTATTTCAGAGTAAACCTAGGTTAGTTCTTCTCTCTTATATCCTATTATATGGTTTACTATCGTTATTCTCAACATAGAAAGAGCACGTTTTGTCAGTTCTAGCCTGTTGTTAACAAAAAAAAAATAATGGAGGAAAACTCCTGATGCATATAAAGGCAAGACATTTTAGGAAAAAGCAAAAGTAATTACAAATATCTTGAGAGATGTATTCTGACATCTCATTTTGTTGATAAACTTGCCAATAACATTATTTTCGAAGATTGATCTGTGCAATCGGTAAAATTTATTTATAAAAGCAAATTTTCTGAAAATTTGATTGGTTAGTTATTCGATTTCGGATTATTTGTATTATCTTCTCTTTTTTTCCCCCCTGTAAAGGTACACTAAACATGGGAGGCAGTCATCCTTAGGAAACAGACTTAAGTAGACAATCAGAAATCACAGTACCCTAAAGAAATGATTCATGTCATCTCTATATTGGTTGTATTAAAACCAAAGATTATGCCGAAAATTTAAATTATATAGAAATCTCACAGACTATTTCTTAGACTTGAATCAGGTGTAATCATAGTATTAATGATATTTCATAAAGTAAGATGGGTTAGCAGATATATAGTGAAAGTGTTATATTTGTAAAGACTATATACCAGTTATGTCATGACAACTGCAAGGACATAAGGCAGTATTCAGAAAGGAGTCTTTTTATCAGGATTCCATCAAAATCGTGCGACTGTTTGCCATCAATAATTACTGTTGTATAGACCGCAGAACGTCAATTTGCTTACAGATAGCATAGTAACATATATCTTTCATGGGCTATCATAAGATAGGCAGCACAGATAATCAAATGTACTATAGGTCTTGTAGTCTTGTTGTAGGAGACTAAAAGTGTTAGTTCTCTTCAATCTCATGCCTTTTGGAATAAATGGATGGATAGAATTTATTATTGGATTCAGGAAGAGAGTAGTGCATGTACATGTACCTTTTTTCTAATTTATCTTACTTGTTCAATTATATTTGGATAACTTTGTTTATTTCTGATGTATTGTAAATATATTTCCTTACATTCATTTCTTTCCATTCATTTTTGTAAAGAGAGTATGGATAGGACTAGTGACTTCACTGTATGTTTCTATGTTTGATGACCAACAGAATCAAAAACTGATAAAAGAAGTCAAGTCATTTTTCTTTGCTGTTTTTTATATATATTTTATTTTTTTATGAGAGAGGAAAAGAGAAAGTATCCCCCCTAAAACACATATATATTTTTTTTTTATCAAACTCTTGGTTAATATGTGTATGTGTATGTTATTGTATAATCAAATTTTATAAAGATTTCTTGCATACACTGTCTGCTTAATGACTTTCAAAAATTTATAGTTTTGCATGATCTTGATAAATGACCTGTCATCATGCTAATTGTAATGTAATGATATTCTGTGTGGTATGAATACTTTCCCATGTAATGACTTCTCTTTTAGTCATAGCATAGCAATAAATGTTTTCTTTTTTCTCCTTTTTCATATAAATGTAGACTTTTATGATGAAATCATTTTTGTATAAATCCCTCTATTTTTTCCATGACAGTTGAGTATTCAAAACTAGAAGGATATTGTGAATTAGTAGCCAAAAGTTACTTTCCATATGTGATCTAAAATGACCATAATTAATTCAAGCAGCGCAAACTGTTGTCAACATCTTTATCCCTGCCATAGCAACAGCAACGGTGAGGCGTTGGAGATGGCAGTGTGTGTTGGTGGCAGCCGTGGATGCGACAATATTCTTTTCCTTCTCTCCTCTCTTCTCCCTCTTTTGTATACAAATATTTTTGTATAGTTGTAGAGATAACTGTGTTGGCTTTCTTTCTGTAATTTTCCTTCTGTATCTTCTTTTCCTTCTTTTAAAATGGTTTGTTCCCTGAGAGTAGATTTCTGAGTCTTTTGTAGTTTAAAAGAATGACAATTGCATAGCTATTAGGTGGAAAAGTCAGTGACTGACTGGCATCTGAACTGTCTATTCAGCAGATTTTTCATAGCTTGATCTTATATTGCCAGCCAGATACTGATTGGCTGATCAGGCAATCAGTATCTACAACCCCTCAAACACCAGCCACTTGGTAAATCTGTGTTCAGTATCAGCTCGTCAGTAACCCTCACTCAGATATTTGCTCACTGGGTATAAGCTCTACACGGTAAAGTAGATGTGTTTGTTTTCACAATTTTTATAGATGTGTTTTTTATTAGCGTGTTGGATGAATAAATCTGAAGAAAAAAATCACACCATTTTCTCTGATTGTTATTTGTTGTGATATTTTCTTAAAAGTAGAAATAGGAGCATCTCACTTGAGATAATTTTCATGAGATACAATGAGTTGTTACATTTCAGTGTAAGAAACTAGTGTATTCATACACAGATCAGACTTAAACGTTGCCTTTTGAATAACGAAGATTCCATACAGCCCTATGTAAGAGGTTTATAATGTTATCATGTTATAAGTATTGTTAGAGTTAATACTGCATATGCTGTTGTGTTTCATTAAGGATCTTTGTGGCCATTTTGATGATGATACTTTCTTATTAGAATTTTAGGTGGTTTAAGAAGGATTGAAGATAGATACATATCCTGTGTACAGATTCTGAATATACATTAATGTATTTCATTGCTTGTTAAATAGTTTCCAGTAAGCAAGTATGTTAAGGCATATGTTTCCCCATAATACTATTTTTGTTAATTGCAATTACATTTATGGTTGTGATGATATGTATGACATTTGATTTGTATATTGGTATTTGTATATCTGAAACTCATTTATTTATTTCACATATATATTATTTTTTATCATGATAATCAAACATAATTTATACATTTCGTCTTCATTTCAGTCTAGTCATCATTTTGTCAATCTAGTCATTATTTACAAATGCTCTTAATGATACTTCTGTGTATATAATTATCATTGTGTAAAAGATGAATAAGAATTCTGTGATTATACATTTAATTTCTTTCATCTTAGAATAATATGTTTCTATCACTGTTCTTAACACTAATTTTGAATTACCTTTGTTTTTACAGTTTATTTTAAGTGTGTACCAATGTTGGCCTTGAAATGCAACAAATACCATGAGAATGATATTGCTGAGACAATTTTTGCAAATTTCGTGAGTTAATTTTTATTTATTTTCTATTATGATAACTGCATCTTTTGAACATTATCCTTTTGCATTTTACCTTGCATTTGTTTTTGTTATTTATTTATTTTTTGTTTATCATGTCTAAATGCCATTTGCATATAATTCACTAAACTTTAAGCATACAAAAGTTTGCTTTAGAAAATGGATAAATTCACGTTTTGTAACTATTTTGTTTGTTGAAAAAATCCCAATGATCATTAATTTTTTTTCATAAAAAAAAAAAATCTGCTTGAGTTAGGAATTACCGTATATTTATGTTCTGGTTAAGATGTTTGCTGTTTTAAAAACAAAATTTGATATTTTGTTATTTGTTTTGTCATATTACAGCAATGAAGTTTTTTGTGAATTATAAATATAGGGATTACTCTGTTATAATTTCTCATTGTATTTGAAAGAATGAAAAAGAATGTGAGAACAATCAGTGATATGAGTCTATCCATTTATTAGTGTTTTATTTTATCAGAAGTGGTGGAATTTTTTTGTATTTTGTCAGGAAATATATCTCATTGAACAGTGATATCAGGTTAAGAAAGTGATGGCCAGATCAGAACACACACATATGCACATGTATGCACACACACACACACACACACACACACACACACACACACACACAC
Organism: Penaeus vannamei; assembly: GCF_003789085.1. Lineage (NCBI taxonomy): Eukaryota > Metazoa > Arthropoda > Malacostraca > Decapoda > Penaeidae > Penaeus > Penaeus vannamei. The sequence continues at coordinate 510,134 of NW_020868990.1, read as the reverse complement.
ACACACACACACACACACACACACACACACACACACACACACACACACACACACACACACACACACACACACACACACACACACACACACACACACACACACACCACACACACACACATACACACACACACACCACACACCACACACACGCACACCACACACACACGCCACACACACACACACACACACATATGTATATATGTATATACACACATGCACACATATGTATATATGTATACACACACACACACACACACACACACACACACACACACAAATACACACACACACACACACATACACACACACACACACACACACACACACACACACACACACACACACACACACACACACACACACACACACACACACACACACACACACACACACACACACACACACACACACACACACACACACACACACACACACACACACACATGCGCAAACATACGCAAACATACGCACATACACCAAGACAGCAAAACAATACACATACACAAAGTCACACCCACTCATAAATATGTAAAACATAAAATTGAAAGATAAAATTGGAAATAAAACTTAACATATCTTATATATGTCTTTCCTTTTACCCTTCAAGTCAAGCAAGATAAACCTAGAAAACTACTTGAATTAAAAAAAAAAATTAAAATTGTATGTATAGGATGCTTTAAGACATTTTGAAAAGACAGAAGAAAAAATGTGAAGCTCTTGCATATTTAAGGTTGAACTTTATTAGC
>NW_020868990.1:479388-486888 GCF_003789085.1 Penaeus vannamei | reverse complement strand
TCATGTTAATATTATCATTATCCTTATTATTAATCCCCATCATTATTATCATTCATCATTATCATTACATTAACATCATAATATCATTATTACTATTATTACTAATCATCATCATCGTTATTACACAATTATTGTTATTATCACTGTAAGTTGTTATATCATCATTATTATTACTATCTATTATATCATATCATTATTTCATTGTTATTATTTATGGTATTTTTGTTATCCTTATTTTGTCATTATTACGATTATCATTACTATTACTATTATTATTACCATTACTCCATACCAGATAAAGAATGACAAAAAACAAATAAACAACCTTAACATGAAAACACTACGTCTAAATATCTACCTATATCCCTATCTATATTCTTATCTATTTTGGTCTTTTCTTTTCATAAATAAAAACCGCCACAGATAGACCGACCTTTGCTGGCGCTCCTTTATATCACAAAAAATGGAATTATTGATCAGTGTATCTGTCTGTCTTTTTATAGATCTCTGTCTGATGGTATCTGTTTGTGTAAATGTCTGTTTATCTGCTTGTTATCAGTGGATATCTTATTTCGTTCCCTTTGTCTGTTCACCCCCCCCCCCCCGGCCAGCCCCCAGTCACCTGCTCCTCACAACGGCTTCACGTAGTGTCGTAACTCCTTCACCTAATGCCGTAAGTTCTTCACTTCATGGAGTATCTCCTTCACCTGTTCACCTAACGCCGTGTCTCCTTCACCTGTTCACCTAACGCCGTGTCCCCTTCACCTGTCAACGCCTGTCACCTGTTCACCTAACGTCTCCTTCACCTGTTCACCTAACGCCGTTCTTCCTTCACCTATTCACCTAACGCCGTGTCTCCTTCACATGTTCACCTAACGCCGTGTCTCCTTCACATGTTCACCTAACGCCGTGTCTCCTTCACCTGCTCACTTAACGCCGTGTCTCCTTCACCTGCTCACTTAACGCCGTGTCTCGTCCACCTAATGCCTTAGCCGCTTCACCTAATAACCCAATGCTCTAATTCGGTCACCTACTCTCTTCACAGCCTCACCTAACGCCGAACCCTCACTGCATTACGTTGTGACTCCCTCTCTCTCTCACCTATTCCCCTTGCTCCCTCCCTCACCTACTTAAGGTTCCCCTTCTTTTTCTTCCCCCCTCCCTTACTTCCCTCCTTTTCTCCCTCACTTACCGCCTCCCTTTTTTCCCTCATTTCCCCCCCTACATTTCTAAATCACCCCCTTTCCTCCCCTCTCCCTTTCTCCCTCTTCCCCCCCCACTTTTTCCCCCTCAATCCCTCCCTTTCTCCCTCCCCCCGTCCCTTCTCCCATCCCCTCCCCCCTCCCTTCTCCCTCCCCCTCCCCTCCTCCCCTTCCCTCTCCCTCTCTCCCTTCTCCCCCTCCTCTCTCCTCCCCCCTCCCTCTCCCTCCCCTCCCCCTCACCTAGAGTCTTCCTGATGAGGTACAGCTGATCGACGTCCGACTTCCCCGGCCAGAGCGCCTCGCCCCGCACGAGCTCCGCCATAACGCATCCTATGGCCCACACGTCCACCGGGGGCCCGTACTGCGTGTCCCCCACCAGGAGCTCGGGGGCGCGGGTACCACCGGGTCGCCACGTAGTCGTGTAGTTCTCGCCCGGGCCTGCGGAGGGAGGGGGGGGGAGGTTAAGGGGTTGAGGCAGAGGCGGCGTCCAGTCCAGTGATAGTAACAATGATAATAACATTATTATTATTTCTACTATTATTATTATAATAATTTTCATCATTATCATTATCATCATGATGATAATGATGATGACTGCTATTATCATTATTATTATCATTATCACTATCATCATTGCTATTGTTACCATTATCATTATTATTATAATTATTATTATCACCATTACATTATTATTATTATACAAGTATACTATTATCATCATCATCATCATTATCATTAGTAGTAGTAGTAGCATCAGTAGAAGCAGCACTTTATTATTATTATCATTATTATATTATTTTATTATTATACATTATTATTATAGTATTATCATTTTATTATTAATTAATACTCATTATCATTATTATCATTATTATCATTATCATTATTATCAGCAGCATTTTTTATATGAAATAACAATATAAGAACAACGAATCATTTGATATGCAAAACAATAAATATTATTCGATGAAAGTAAATAATAATATTAATAATAAAATAAAATCCATACTTAATCAGAGAATGACATAAATGAGACTAAATGATATGTATTTCTAAAAAAACAAAGCTCTGCGGACCTCTTCTCTCCTTTTGCTTCTTCCTCCCTTTCCCTCTACTTTTTTCCTTTTCTCTCCCTTTCTCCAGGTCTTTTCCCCTCTCTATCTCCTCGTTTTCTTTTACCTCCCTTTCTCTCCGTGTTCTTCTCTCCCTCTCCCTCTCCTCTTTTCATTTTCTCTCCCTTTCTCTCCGTCTTCTTCTCTCCCTCTCCCTCCTCTTTTCCTTTTCCCTCCCTTTCTCCATGTCTTCTCCCTTCTCTCTCCCTCTCCTATTTTTGTTTTTCCTCCCTTTCTCTCCGTCTTCTTCGCTCCCTTTTCATCTCCTCTTCTCATTTTCTCTCCCTTTTCTCTCCGTCTTCTTCTCTCCCTCTCCTTTTCTCTCAATCTCCCTCCCCTTTTCGCACTTATTTACTCTCTCGCCATTCCTTCCATTCTCTCCGGTTTCCTCGCTTCTTCTTTCCTTCCCTCTATCTCTGCCTCTCCTTTTCTATCTATCCCTTTTTTCGTTTGTCTGTCGTTCTCTCTCATTCTCTCCTGACTCCTTCCCTTTCTCTATCTCTTCTGCCTCTCCTTCTCTTCCTGCATTTTCATTTTCTTTCCCTGTTTTAACTCTCTTTTCCTCCCATCCACTTCTCCAGCTCATTCTTCCTCTCCCTCTCCCTCTTTTTTTTCTTTACCCTCCCTCCCTTCTCATCTTCTTCCCCCTCCCCTTCCCCTCTCCCTCCTACCTCTTCCTCTGCCACTTTACCTCTTTCTCTCTCTCTCTCTCACCCTACCCACTCGCCCAACCTCCCTCTATCTCTCCCCACTACCTCTCTTTCCCTCTTTCTACCTTTTCCTCTCTCCTATTCTCTCCCTCTTCCTCCTTTTGCCTCTTCTCTTTCCCTTTATCTCCTTCTCCCTCTTTTTTCCTTCCTCCCCACTTCTCTTTTACCTCCCTCTCCTATTTTTCTTCCTTCCCCTCCCTCCATTCTCCTCTTCTTCCCCTCCCCCTTCCCCTCTCCCTCTTTTCTCTGCCACTTTACCTCTCTCTCTCTCTCCTCTCTCTCTCTCTCTCTCTCTCTCTCTCTCCTCTCTCTCTCTCTCTCTCTCTCTCTCTCTCTCTCTCTCTCTCTCTCTCACCCTACCCACTATCCCAACCTCCCTCTACCTCTTCCTCTCTCCCAATCTCGCTCATTCTCTCCCGACTCCCTTCTCTCTCTCTCTCTCTCTCTCTCTCTCTCTCTCTCTCTCTCTCTCTCTCTCTCTCTCTCTCTCTCTCTCTCTCTCTCTCTCTCTCTCTCTCTCTCTCTCTAACTCTTCCTCTCTCCCAATCTCCCTCATTCTCTCCCGAATCCTTTTCTTTCCCTCCCTCCCTCTCTCTCTTTCTCTCTCTCCCTCTTTCTCCCCACGAACTCACTGAGCATTCTAGCGAAGCCGAAGTCACACAGCTTGACGACATCTTCCTTGGTCAGAAGGATGTTCTCTGGCTTGACGTCTCTGTGGATGCAGGAGGCGGCGTGGCAGAACTTGACGGCTTGGACCAGCTGGTAGATGATGCGCTTCGTCTTGTGTTCGGGGCAACTGCGGGAAGGAAAGGGGGGGGGGTAGTGATGTGAATATGATCCGTACATACAGTTCTGGATGTTTGTCTGTGTGCCTGTTAATATCTTTCTCTCTGTCTGTCTGCCTGTCTGTCTGTTTCTGTCTCTTTATCTCTCTCTCTCTCTCATATATGTATATATGTGTGCATAATGAATATATATGTATGTATATATGTTGTTTATGTTTGTATGTAGGTTTGTACATATACATGTACGTATGCATTTGTATATGTATGTATACATGTATGTATATGTATGTATGTAGGTTTGTACATATGTATGCACGTACGTATTTGTGTATATACGTATGCATGTATGTATTCATGTATGCATGTGTGCATGCATGTATGTATGTATGTTTTTATGTATATGTATGTATGTATTATGTATGTCTGTTTTTTTGTGTATGAATCTATGTACAAAAGCAAACATATTCACGTATATGATATACTGAAAACATTCCCGTGCACCAACCCTTTGGGGTGTTTCTCCAGCTCGTTGAGGACGGTGTGGTCGCAGAATTCGAAGACGAGGTGGAGTTTCCTCTTCCTCCTGAACACCTCGATGAGATTGATGAGGTTGGGATGCTTTAGTTGCTGCAAATAGAAAGGCCGAAGTGTTATTGCGTCTCTGGCTTTGGATTGCCTCGTCGCCTAAAGATTACAGGTTTTATTTCTTTTCGTGGAAATAAGTGAAGGTTTGGTGTAAGTTTTCCCATTATATTTCGGGTGAGTGACGACTTCCCTCTATTCTCGTGCGTCATGGCTGGAATTGCCTCGGTTGAATTTCATACCAAAAATACCAGCGACTCTGCAGGGGGCATCCTAACAGCCCCAGCTACACCAGCATTCCCATTAAAGTTCCCACAACAAACATTACAATAATTGCCAAGTTAAGCCGTCTCCCCCTGCCCAGCATAGCCCTACCCTCCCCCTGCCACATACACGTGTCATCCCTGCTCCACAGCCTTAGTGTGCCGTGGCAGGGATGGCGTGTGTGCCCGGTGTTGTGTTGTTTAATGGCAGGATTGCATGGCACCAGCGAAGGGACCCTGTCTGCCTCCCGCTCTCTCTGCCTGCCTCTGCCTCCCCAGCCCGCTTCGCCTTTATTATGTCCCTCGTGATCAATTTTCTTGCTACTTCTTCCTGCCTCTTACTTCTTCTATTTCCTTTTTTACTAGATTTTTTTCTCTCTCTCCCTTCGTCTGCTTCCTTCGCGAGCGGGTCTGCATCTCCTCTCAGTTCCCCGAATGCTTCGCTTTATTTTGTCTCCCGTGATCGCTTCCCTTGCTACTTCTTTCTGCCTCTTCCCTCTTCTGTTCCTTTATTGGGCCTGCTTCTCCCTCATCCTCCCTGCCTGCATTGCTTTTGTCTCTCTCTCTTTCCATTGCCTCTTCCTTATTCCGCCGGCCCCCCTTTTTTACCGAGTCTCATGCAAGTGCTTTATTCTTGTCACGATTCACCCTTTTCTCTCCTGAATGTTTTATCGCCCTTCCGCTTCTCCTTTCCTCAATCTGCCCCTTTCTCCTTCTGTCTGTTTCTTCTGTTTCTTCATCTGCTTCGAGCCATCCTACGTCCTCTCTCTTGCCTTTCTCTTTCTCCTTCTATTCCATTTTACAAGCTCCTTATTTCCTTCTATATCTAATTATAGCCGAAAATCTAGGAAAAAATGCTTCTTGAATTTTGTTTCGACTTTTAGCTGTGGTTATTTTTTCGAAGCTTTATTCATACTGCAGAACTTTTGCCCGCACTTGTACCTACTTCGTTCAACTTATTCTCCCATCTTATACATTTTACAAAATTCCGTCCTGTTCTTTTCTCCCCAGACTCCGAATCTCAGCTCAGAATCGCATCGATATCAGTCCTCTTTAATTTTAATACTTTAATATCAATTTTAATACTTTAATACTTTAATATTTTCATCTCAGATCCTCGACGGACTCAATCGTCTTTTTGGTTCATCCTGCGCATCCTAAATCTTCGTCTTGTGATACTTTATACTTTTTTTTTCCTGTGACGTTAAATTCCTGTCTGACTCTAATGCCGTCTATACTTATATTCCGAGTCCATTCTTGACTCACTCCCTTGACTCACCCTTCCCGCCTTGTCAATTCACTCTGATTCTCCTTCACCTACTCTTTAACTTAGTCACTTCTCGACTCACCCTCTCCACTTTACTCACTCCCTTACTCCTCTTCCTACTTTATTCCTTGCTCTGTCTCTCCCTCCCCACCTCCCTGACTCCTCCCCCGCCCCCTTCCCTCCCCGACTCCTCCCTCCCTTTGCTCCCTCACCCCTCGCCCTCACCTTGAGCATGCGTATCTCCCTGAGCGCGATCTTCTTGATGAGGGGGTCGTCCTCAGACTCGACGAACTTCTTGATGGCGACCAGCTGCCCCGTCTCCCGGTTGCGGCACTTGTAGACGACGCCGTACGAGCCCTCTCCGATCTTGCTCAGCTTCTCGTACTTCTCCATCAGGCGCGAAGACACCCGGGATCGCCTGCGGGGGAAGGGGATACGGGCTTAAGAAACTGTTTACTTTTTTTTTTTTTACTTTACTTTTCGTTTTGTTTTGAGTCGGGATTGTCTGTGGATGAACGGGGAATGAAAATGTTTTTCTCTCCTTTTTTTATGGGGGCTTTTGTGTTTATTTTCTTCTTTTTTTCCCTTTTAGGGGGGTGATGCCTGCGGGCAGTGAGGGACACGAGCATAGATAATTATCTTTTTTCTCTGTTTTCATTTTTGGGGGGTGGGGGTAGGGGTGTGTGTATGCTGCATTTACTTTATGTTTGGTCTTAATCCTGACATTGCACAGGATGGTATATTTCTGTTTTGCTTTTTTGTGTTTATCATTATCATTCATCATGATTATCACTTTTGTGTTACCATTGCCTTGCTTTCCTGTGTGTGTATTCGTTCTTATCTTCTCTTAGCTTGCCTTTGTTCTGATTCAGAATCGCCTGCGGGCCAAGGTCGGGGGGGGGGGGAGATTAGAGTTTGTTTTGGTTTTCGTTTCCGTTTTCTTTCTCTAAGCCTTTGTCTTGCTCCGTGCGCGTGTGCGTTTATTGCGTGGGAGATACTCTTTTTTTATTTTTTTTATTTTTTTTTGCTTGGTAATATTTTTGGTTTCCAGCTTGATCGTTTTTTTTCTTTCTTTTTTTTTTTTGTCTTTTTTGTCTAAGCAACGGGTAAGATAAGCGAATTCTGAATTAATTTCCTAGGAGAGGATGCACACACACACACACACACACACACACACACACACACACAAGCACTAGCACGCACACTCACACACACACACATACATACACGCACATATATATATATACATATACATACACACACATACACACACACACACACACACACACACACACACACACACACACATATATATATATATATACATATATATATATATATATATATCTGAGAGAGAGAGAGAGAGAGAGAGAGAGAGAGAGAGAGAGAGAGAGAGAGAGAGAGAGAGAGAGAGAGAGAGAAGAGAGAGAGAGAGAGGAGAGGGAGGGAGGGAGGGAGGAGGGAGGGAGGGAGGGAGGGAGGGAGAGGAGGGAGGGAGGGAGAGGGAGGGAGGGAGGGAGAGAGAGAGAGAGAGAGAGAGAGAGAGAGAGAGAGAGAGAGAGAGAGAGAGAGAGAGAGA
>NW_020868990.1:429388-441888 GCF_003789085.1 Penaeus vannamei | reverse complement strand
GAAATCGATTAGATATTCCGCTCATTATAGGAGTATGTACTGATGAGCCCAGCATAGCATATTGGGACTTGGACTCACTAAAAGGAAAACGTATCCCATTCAGTTGAAAAAAATACACGAGCGAGAGAGAGAGAGAGAGAGAGAGAGAGAGAGAGAGAGAGAGAGAGAGAGAGAGAGAGAGAGAGAGAGAGAGAGAGAGAGAGAGATGGTAGGGTTTGAGAGAGGGACAAGAAAAGAGAGAGTGACCACAGACAAATTAACATAAGAGAGGGATACACATGGAGATTATTAATATTAGAAAAGACGAAAAGGGAATAAGGGTGCGAAAGAAGAGACGAAGATAAACAGATGATGCGGGCCTCTGTGTAATTGGCCATGACATCCATAAGTCAATGCTATTGCTCTTTTTTATATAGTATTTTATTGCCTCTTCGTCCAATGGCGGTTCCTCGGGGATGAAACTGGACAGCAAAAACGCTACTGAAGGACTGCAATGAAAATTTATGGGTGGGATGGCCATGGCGAACCGGGATAGATGAACAGATCCTGGGATAGATTCTGGGTAGATTGTATGGTAAAGAGTAGAATTTGGGGATAGACTTAGGTTGACGAGGCATTTTTGGGGGTAGATGAGAGAGAGAGAGAGAGAGACTGTCCTGGCGCCTTTTGTTTACTCCGGGCTCAGCTGTTTCGATGGCAACGGGCCAGATGAAAGCAGTCATCCTTCCTTCCCTTTGCCTCCTTCTCAAAACATCCACTCCACGCCTTCCTTTCTAGTCTTTATTATCATTATTCATGTGTTTACCCGTTCTGAGTTCACGGGTCAGCTTCAAAGAAAGTTAGCGGCGCTCTCTGTCGTCTGTTCCCGGTCGTGTAATATACGCATTTCTTATGTCATAATTCTGTTGACCGTAATTGTGTAGGCCTTCGTGTGGTCGGGGCGTTAAAAAGTATATCTTTATTATTGTCATTATTTCTGAAACTTTAAACACCCTACATACCTTTATAGGTATACACACACATATATACAGTATATGAATATGTTGTGTGTGTGTGTGTGTGTGTGTGTGTGGTGTTGTGTGTGCGTGTGTGCGTGTGCGTGTGCGTGTGCGTGTGTGTGTGTGTGTGTGTGTGTGTGTGTGTGTGTGTGTGTGTTGTGTGTGTGTGTGTGTGTGTGTGTGCGTATATATATATATATATATATATATATATATATATATATATATATATATATATACATGTATATGTACGTATGTATAGATGAATGGATGGATGTACATAAACAGGTATGTACAGTAAGTACACACATGCGCACACATACACCTTTCATTCTTCCATTTTATTCCGATTGCCTTTCCCTCTCCCAGGTGAAGGGGACCCAAACACATCCGCGAAGGAAGGAGCACACCTGCACGTGGCTAATTAGGATACAGGTGTTACGACGCAAGTGTGCAGTGAAAGTGCATTTGGAACTCTATCTTCCACAAATTAATTTAATTTCGTCCCTTGACTTCCAATTTCGCCAAAATAACGATGAAACAACGAAACATAATAACAATGATAATAATAATAACAATAATAATACTAATAACAATAACAATAATAATAATAAATAATAATATAACAACAATAATGGTAATAATAATGATAATGACAGTGATGACAATAATGATAATAATAATAAGAATGATAATGATGATTAATTATAATAGTAACAACAATATATATGACAATAACATAATAATAATAATAATAATAGGAATAAGAATAAAAATAATGAGGGGAATTATAACAATAATAGCAATCAAAATAATAGCAATAATAAAAATACCAATAATTATAGTAAAAACAAGACGAACAACAATAATAATAATTATAATAATATTTTTGTGTTTTTGATTTCTGAAGCACACACGTGTATAATTACTGTTCTCTTTTTTTGCCTTTGAGTAAGAGTGAAACAGTGGAAGCAGAATAAAGATGAAGAAATTGCTGGGAGTGTTTCTCACACGTGACAGCAATACACACGAACTGGGAAAAAACACGAAACAGAATTCACTTCAGTGCATCGGCTATGCTAGGGTGCTCGGGAATCTTGTTTCCAGTTGTAGTTTGGTGGACACGCAGTGTTGTATCGGTTGTAGGAGAGGTTATAAGAATGGTGGTCAGAGTAGAAGAAGACGAGGAGGAGGAGGTGAAGGAGAAGGAGAAGGAGAAGAAGAAAAGAAAACGAAAAGAACGACGAAGAAGAAAAGAAGACGAAGGAGAAGAAAAAGGTGAGGAGGAGGAGGAGGAGAAGTAAAAAGAGGGGAGGAGGAGAAAGAGAAGTAGAAGAGGAGGTGGAGGAGAATGAGAAGTAGGAGGAGGAGGAGGAGGAGGAGGAGGAGGAGAAGGAGAAAGAAGAAGAAGGAGAAGATGAAAAGGAAGAAAAAAGACGAAGAAAGGAAGACAAAGAAAAGACGAAGAAAAACGACGACGACGGAGAAGAAGAGGAGTAGGAGGAGAATGAGAAGTAGAGGAGTAGGAGGAGAATGAGAAATAGAAGAGGAGTAGGAGGAGAATGAGAAGAAGAAGAGGAGGAGGAGGAGAATGAGAAGTAGAAGAGGAGGAGGAGGAGGAGGAGGAGGAGGAGGAGGAGGAGAGGAGAAGAAGAAGAAGAAGAAGAAGAAGAAGAAGAAGAAGAAGAAGAGGAAGAAGAAGGGGACGGGGGAGGAGATGGAGAAAGAGAAGAGGGGGAGGAGGAGACGAAGAAAAAGATGTGGTAGTAGCAGCAGCAGCAGTTGTAGAAGTAGTAGTAGTAAAAGGTGACATACATAGTTGTAGAAGTAGCAGCAGTAATAACTAATAATTGTATAGTAGTAGTAGAATAGGTGACAGGAATAGTAGTAAATAGTTGTAGAGATAGCAAAGGAATAGCAATCATAGCAATAGTAAAATCAGTAGTAGTGGTAAAAATAGCAGCAGTATTAGTCCTAAAATGTTCGTGTATACAAGAGCATGATTCTGTCCCTGTTTCGTCGGTAGTTGAAGGGGAAAAAGTTTGAAATCAAGTTCAACACGAGCTGTCTCGGAACTCTTTCTTAAACACACACGAGCGGCACAAATCTTAAAACAGTCAACTTGCCAATGAGTTCTGAAACCGTTCATTTTGACGAGGCCGAACAAATCTGTCTGCAGAACAAAACAAGGGCAAGATGAGCATAATAGACGCTGTGAACACGAGCAAGTTTCCACCACCTCTCACACCGGTCAGACGTCGACTGAGCGAAGCGAGTGAAGTCGCTCGCTCGCTCTTCACGCATCAACAGAAAACGGAAACTCCAAAGAAAATGGGACGGATTATCTTTGTTAACGATCTCCAGTCTGAAATTTTGCATGCGGGGGATGTTTTTTTATTATTTTCTTTTTTTTTTGTCTCATCTTCTTTTGACGCGGATTGTTTTTCTTGGGGGGAGGGGGGGGGGGGGAGGAGGATAATGGACGTTTAATGTGAATTAAGAGAGGCAAGATAACAAGACGTTTCGAGTTCCTCTTCTTCATGGGCCGAAATCATGGAACATCTGCAGCCAGTCACTGATGTATATACGTATATATATATATATATATATATATATATATATATATATATGTATGTGTGTGTGTGTGTGTGTGTGTGTGTGTGTGTGTGTGTGTGTATGTGTGTGTGTGTGTGTGTGTGTGTGTGTGTGTGTGGTGTGTGTGTGTGTGTGTGTGAATATATGTATGCCTGGATGTATATATGCATATATATATATATATACATGTGTACTTCTATGAATACATAACATGTATCTACACACAAACACACAGATACATACATATATATATACATATATACATATATACATATATATATATATATATATATATATATATATGTATATACATATATACATGTATCATCCACACGTACGCACGCACACACACACACATGTTTATAGATAGATAGACAGACATAGATAGAAAGATAGACAGATATAGATATAGAGAGATAGATACAGATATATATAAGTATATATATGTACACACACACACACACACACACACACACACACACACACACACACACACACATATATATAATATATATATATATATATATTTATATATATATACATACATATATATATATATATAGATAGATATATACATGTATATGTATACACACATACACACAAACACACACACACACACACGCACATATATATATATATATATATATATATATATATATATATATATATGTATGTATATAAATGCATATATATACATATATCTATCTATATACATGTATATATACATATACATATGTACATATGTATATATATACATATATATAAATACACACACACACACATATATATATACACACATATGTGTATACTGTATGTATATTTACATATATATATATATATATATATATATATATATATATAAATATGAGTGTGTGTGTGTGTGAATATATATATGCGTGTGTGTGTCTATATATATGTGTGTGTGTGTATTTATATATATATATATATATACATATGTACATATGTATATGTATATATACATGCATATAGATAGATATATGTATATATATGCATTTATATACATATATATATATATATATATATATATATATATATATATATATATATGTGCGTGTGTGTGTGTGTTGTGTTTGTGTGTATGTGTGTATACATATACATGTATATATCTATATATATATATATGTATGTATATATATATATATATATATATATATATATATATATATATATATGTGTGTGTGTGTGTGTGTGTGTGTTTATGTTTATATGTATGCACATATATGTATGTGTATCTCAGCCTTTCAAAGTCCGCTGTTGCTTCCCCAGTTTGCGCCACCTTAATGAGATATGGTTTGCATCATATATATATATATATATATATATATATATATATATATATATATATATATAATATAGTGTGTGTGTGTGTGTGTGTGTGTGTGTGTGTGTGTGTGTGTGTGTGTGTGTGTGTATACATATATATACATATATATACATATATATATATAATATATATACATATATATGTACATATATATATACATATATACACACACACACACACACACACACACACACACATATATATATATATATATATATATATATATATATATATATATATATATATATATATATATATATATATACATGTGTGTGTGTGTTTGTGTGTGTATGTGCTATGCATAAGTGTGTGTGTGTGTGTGGTGTGTGTGTGTGTGTGTGGTTGTGTGTGTGTGTGTGTGTGTGTGTGTGTGTGTGTGTGTGTGTGTGCACAGCGGCAAGAAAACACCGCCAAGAGTACCATGAAATTAATTCCCGCATCACTCATTCTATTCTACCATGAACCCGAAGCATGAATGCAGTATGAGTGCATGATCGATGAGGTAGACGCATAAATACTGTATGTGCGCATGAGCATTCATGTGCAAATAAACAAGTGGGTGTATTGTGCATTCACTGGCCCCCTCTCACCCCCCCCCCCCCCCATGTGCCTCTCCCTCCCAACCTCAATGCCTTCCCTGCGACATGTGCTTCTCTCATGCCCTCCGCTTCGCTCCTGGTCCCTTTCTCCCTTCAGCTTTCTCTCTCTGACCCTTATGCCTGTTTCCCCTTCTGGTGTGCCCCTCCCATCGGCATGCCCTCTCTTTCTACTACGTGTGCCCCTCTTTTCCTCATATCGTTTCCCTTAGTGCCACTACATCGTATTCTCTCTCACAAATGCCCCATGTACCCCTTCTACTCTCATACCCTCTCCTCTGTGAACCATGTGCTCCCCTATGCCCGTGTGCCCCCCCCCTCTCCCTCATATCCTCATCTTCCCTTATGTCCCTACAAAATACCCTCCCCGCTGTGCCATATGTGCTCTCTATACCCACATGCCTTGGCACTCTTCTCGTATGCCCCTCTCGAATGCGCCATTCATGCCCTTCACCTCTGCCCTCTGTGGTCCTTCTCCTCCCTATCCTCCCCCTCTGCCCTTTGCCCCTTCTTCTCTCATGGCCTATCATTCTACCCAGCGTACCCCTCCTTTCCTTATACCTTCATCCCTTGTGCCCCTCCCCCGCGCCCGAGGTGCGCTCCCTCTTCTCTTCCCTCATTCATTCTCTCTTTCTCCTCACTCTCACCCTACTACTCTCTCCCTCAAGTCCTCTCCTCTTGCTCTCCACCCTCTCACCCCACTCCGTGTCCCTCTCCCCCTTTTCACAATCGCACTCACCCTTTCCTTACCTTAACCCATGTGCCCTTCCCTCCCTCATGGCCTCTCCCCTTATTCCCCTCCCAACCCCATGCCATCTCCCTTCCTCTCCCTTACACCATTTGTCCTTCTCTCCTTCATGATTTCTCCCTTTCTTCTGTCACTCCCTATCTCCTACAAGCTCCTTCCCCTCCCTCTACCCCCTCTCACCTTCCCCCCTCTCCAAGGCCCTATCCTCTCCCCCTCCCTCTCACTCTACCCCACTCCACTTTCCCCCTCTTCAATGCCCTATCCCCTCTCCCCCTCCCTCTCACCCTACCCCTTTCCCCCTCTCCAATGCCCTAGTCCCCCTCTCTGATGCCCTCTCACCCCTCTCCCAATGCCCTTGCCCCCCCCCCCCCGATTGAGTCCGATTGATCCCGGCCCCAGCGCGTGCCGCCGAGGGGCAACTTACGCCGTCCCCGTCCCTCGCCCGGCAACTGGCCTTCAGGAGCGCGTATTCAAGGATTCAAAGGCGAGACTTCGTGGGGCTCTTCGTCATGTGCCAAGCGCGGGGGGACGGGGGGGGCGTGTTTTATTCAGGAGATGGTTATTGATTGCGTGACTTGCTATGCCTCAAGAGCGAGTCCCGGTTGTTGTGTTGTTACGGTTTTTTGTTGTTGTTTGTTTACACTTCTTATTTATCTATCTATTTAGCTGATGGTTGGGACATGCATTATGTTACTTGTTATGACCCTTCTTGTGTCTCTATTATTACTATTTATTATTATCAATATTATTATTATTATTGTCTTTTAGGGTCTTTGTTTGAATTCCTAATACCAATTATTATCAAGAGCAGTGGTGTTAAAAAATAAAGCACTCAGATAAACAATTTCATTTTCTTATCGACTCCACATCCAGCACAAAACGCAGAACCGATATGTATCCAGAAAGACCCCAAAAACAGCGCATTTTAAGAGGCAGACCAAAAACCACCATGACCTTGCAAACAAATTTAAGAATGGGTTAAATGGGTGGAAGTTCCTAGTGGCTTTGATACCTCTTCAGCGCCTGAATCAAGGACACGCACAGAGAAATTATGCTTTACCCTTGTATGTTGTTATTCACATTTTGCGTGACAGTTATATGCCTATGACATCGGAACATGCGACATGACAAAAAATGACCGGCTCGGAATATCGCAACACATAACAGATTACAAAAATAATATACATATATATCAGTGTATACACACCACACACACACACATACATATGTGTGCATATATAAATAAATAAATAAATATACATACATAAATATATATATATATGTATATATATACATATATATATATATACATGTATATTTATTTATCAATATCTATCTATCTATAAATATATTTACATATATATAGACAGACAGATATGGAGGTGCATATACAAATATGTATATATAATCATATATATATATATATATATATATATATATATATATATATATATATATATATATATATGTGTGTGTTGTGTGTGTGTGTGTGTGTATGTGTGTGTATACACACACACGCACACACGCACACATAGATGTATGTCTGCTTTAACATAAACATAAATGGCACTCGACTGCGAGCACAAACGTTTCTCGCGGACTCGCCGACCGCCTCCTCCGGCGCATTTCCTCCTCCCGCCCTTCCCCGCCGGCGCCGCCACATCCCGAGGGCGACGAGGCGGCCTTCCCGAGGACACGCGGCGCAAGTTCCCAGTGCGATTAAATATAACATAAAGGTCAGGGTCGTGTGCCGGGAGGGGCGAGCATATCGGGTAAACGAGCAAGGAGATCAATTTGCGAGCCAGGGAGAGGTGGTTCCGCTGCATTGGGCGCTTTGGCGGCGGCGGCGTGGGCGCTTGGCTCGGATGAGGGCGGGTTAGGCGGCGTGGGCGCTTTGGGCTCGGGAGGGATGAGGGCGGGTTAGGCGGCGTGGGCGCGCTCGGGAGGGATGAGAGGCGGGTTAGGCGGCGTGGGCGCTTTGGCTCGGGGAGGGATGAGGGCGGGTTAGGCGGCGTGGGCGCTTTGGCTCGGGAGGGATGAGGGCGGGTTAGGCGGCGTGGCACTTTGGCTCGGGAGGGATGAGGGCGGGTTATCGGCGCGGCGTGGGCACTTTGGCTCGGGAGGGATGAGGGCGGGTTAGGCGGCGTGGGCGCTTTGGCTCGGGAGGTAATATGATGAAGTAAAGAGGAGAAATGTGAAATGGAAGTTAGAGATTAAAAGAAGGGGGGCGAAAAACCTTTGCATAGTTAATATATATATAAATACATATATATACATATATATATACATACATATATATATATATATATATATATATATATATATATATATATATATTAACTATGCAAAGGGTTTTCGGTCATGGCATGCAGCCCCATATATATATATATATATATATATGTGTGTGTGTGTGTGTGTGTGTGTGTGTGTGTGTGTGTGTGTGTGTGTGTGTGTGTGTGTGTGTGTGTGTGTGTGTGTGTGTGTGTGTGTGTGTGTGTGTGTGTGTGTGTGTGTGTGTGTGTGTGTGTGTGTGGTATCCGTTTACGTGTATCCCAGTCGTATGCGAGGAGCCCCCCCCCCCCCCCCCTCCGGCGCCTCTGTTTACGCCGGACACGACCCCTGGTGACGCTGTCAAGTATCGGCCCGATATTGATTTCATGGGCGGGGGGGGGGGGTCCTTCCTGCCCCTCTCCTACCTGGCGTGTTGCACGTGCAAGCCATCCCAGGCGCGGTTTACGATTCCCAGTGTTGCTCGCTTGCTTGCTGGAGTGACTGGGAGGAGAATTGTCTCTACACAAGTACACATACATAAACACATATTGAACTAAGAACACGCCAAAAAAATATTAAACATAATGATGTCAACTACTGAATGCACTGGTAGTCAGTGCAATGGCAGTACCTAAAAAAACAGCAATAATTATGGAATTTTCAGAAAAGCGTTTGATAAACAATCGAAACGGCGTTCTGATGTTGGTAATAATGATGACGTATAATAATTATGTTAAGACACAACAGCGCCATTAGTATTTCTACTGCTTCTTCTTGTATTAATTTTACTGCTACAACTACAACTATGACATACTACTACTGATGATAATAATTAGTGTAATGATAATTATAATTACCATCATAACTAGTCAGAACCACTAAAGTAATTATAACTACAGCAGTATTTAGGTTTTAGATTTTTTCCCACCAGTTATTATATAAATTTGTAACTTAAGTCCGCGCACAGTTAATTACACTTACAAAAATAATGACAGTCATTAAAAACAAGTTGAACAAAAAGAACCAATAACTGTTACAGCATCTATGATAAAGAAGAAATCGTAAATAGTAACAACATTAATTATTATGAAATAAAATCGTCGAGTTCGCGTGCTGATTTCACTCTTATAATTTGGTTCTGAAATTACCCTTGATATGGAAATTCCGTGTGTTGTATCATAAACGTCTGTCATAAAAGGGAGCAGACACGACGTAGAATAAATATTCATTCCACCCTGAAGTCGTATTTCTTAGGAAAGCTTTAGTGTGGCTTAAGTCAAAGGAAAACGAAGTATAGAGAGCGTACCGCAAAGCTAAGGGATAACTATAATATTTACTCTAAAATTTGCTCCCTCATAATAACAAGTATAATTCTTTGGATAGTGGATATGATAGCTGCATATATATGGTATAAGACTATATAAGAAAAATTCTAATGAGAAACCATGGTAGGCACAAAGAAAATTATCAATACATATCGACAGGTTTGCAACAAACATTTAAGCAACTGTAGCAAGAAATGGTGAATAAAGCAAACTTGGACTTGACATGAAAAATATTTAATATCCTCAACATACATCTCACAATCAACAATATCATACAAATACCTAATGGCAAGACATGTACTAAAGGAAATGGTACTCTAAGTAACGAAATTGACGGTATTTATTCAGATGTACGGATTATCAAAACATCATCATGTAATGAGGTATGTGTTAGCATTTCTTTGCCTTTACATGTTATAAGTCATAGTGAAAAGTTCTGAACATAGAGTCATGATTCTCATTATCAACATCATGCTGTAACAATATACTATATCGTACCTTCAAACTATATGATCAGTTAGAAAGGAATAAGTTAGTTATTGATGTAACTGTATACATCAGTCTGTTGCATATTACATAAAAGATCATTCAATTAATGGCGATTGTATTATCATCACTACTAATACTTTCATTACATTTTGGCACCGTTCATCTTGAAGGTGATTATGAGAAAATTAAGACCCGATAACTTGTTTAAAATATGTCTTACAATATTTGATATTTCACGAAATGACAAAAAAAATAATACAATAATTGCACGATGCTTTCTTAATGATGGCCCTGTGTGACTGAGGATGTAATTACAACTATATTTCAAAAGAAAGCAATCGAAATATCTGTGACAATAGTCTACCCTAAAATGTTCCTCTTCGTTTTCTGTTTCTAAATACTGGTACAGTTATGGATAACTATTAAATAACAATATGTGCTTCCAATCTTCAATTAAATGTTTCAGTTGTTGAAACTTATTGAAAAAAAAGAAGAAATACTAGTAATCTATTTCTGTTACGTCTTATATTCAGTATGATCTTGATGTACCTAATGGAAATGGTAAGTTAAAGACCTACATACTTATACACGATAAAATGACGGATGGAGTATGGCAATAATTTAACCAACGATAGCATTTTGGTAGCATTGAGTTTAAATACTTATGTAGTGGACTCCATGGTCCAACTCGTTTAAATGTTTTATTTCTATTTCATTTAACAGCCTTCCCATGCCCACCTAGGCTTGATTTCATTCCCCGGTCCAAAATTGGCTTAAGTAGCAAACACCCTGTTCATACGGACACTTCGTCAGGAGGGAGGGGCTGGTGGTCAGTTCACCTTGACCTTGCTTGTGCGTATTCATTCAGAAAATAACACGTTAAATTCCAAAATACCTTTCTGTGCTACCAAAATAAAGAAAATGTAAATGTGTTTTAGTAAACACCCATCCCCTCAGCATATTCTTATGAATTGAGGATTATTAAGAAAAAAAACAGGTCAAGGTGGCTCACTACAGTTATAACATGAATAATAATGGCAGTAATGCTATGAACGCTGCTATTTATAAAAACATCAATAGTCATAATAGCTGAAGTAGACGACATAATTTATACAGTAACAGTAGCTGCAGCAATAGCAATAGCATTAAAATTTGCACTGTTTCTAGCAGAATTAGTAACAGTGGCAGTGACAATATTAGTGGCGGTAGATGTAATAGCAATGGCAACTGCATTAGTAGTAGAAGTAGGAGCATTAGTAATACCAATGTCAGTATTTTTAACAGTAAGCAAAACAGTTGTAGTAGCAGCAGCAGCAAACAACAATAACAACAATACCAATAGTACTGCACAAGTAGTAGAGCTGTTCAATGGGTTGATGTCAGATTTACATAAAATGCAGGTAAGTGCTTTCACGAAAGAGAGAGAGAGAGAGAGGGAGAGGGAGAGAGGGAGAGAGGGAGAGAGAGAGAGAGAGAGAGAGAGAGAGAGAGAGAGAGAGAGAGAGAGAGAGAGAGAGAGAGAGAGAGAGAGAGAGAGAGAGAGAGAGAGAGAGAGAGAGAGAGAGAGAGAGAGAGAGAGAGAGAGAGAGAGAGAGAGAGAGAGAGAGAGAATTTGCCTATCGACATGTGCATGTGTGTACGAGAGTGAAAGAGATGGGGCTCCTTTCATAGATAACCTTGACATCCGAAGAATGCCAAGTCACATGAATAAAGGAGACGGTTATATTTAACTTACTATAGTATTTCAAAACCATTATCCGGGTTAATGATTAAAAAACGATAACGGGAATGAGAGTGAAGATGGAAAGGGAGAAAAGGATCAGGGAAGACGGGAGGGAGGGAGAGGGCGCGGGGGTGAGAGGAAGAGAAGGGAGAGATTGCTAAGGTAGGACGGGAAGGAAAGATGGGAGGGATGGAAGGAAGAGAGAGAGAGAGAGAGAGAGAGAGAGAGAGAGAGAGGAGAGAGAGAGAGAGAGAGAGAGAGAGAGAGAGAGAGAGAGAGAGAGAGAGAGAGATGGGGGGAGGTAGGGAGGGAGGGACGGAGAGAGAGAGAGGGGGGGAGGAGGGAGGGAGAAGAAAGAGAGAGAGAGGAGGGGGGAGGGAGGGAGGGGGAAGGAGGGAGGGAGGGGAGAG
>NW_020868990.1:421888-426888 GCF_003789085.1 Penaeus vannamei | reverse complement strand
TGACTCTGATCCTAGTGCCATGCTTTGCCTCTTCTCTGGGTCCTGATTCTGGCCCTGACTCTCCCCTCACTCCGATTCTCCTAGTTTAGGTCTAGCATCAGCTCACGCAATAAAGTCGATATGCCTGTTCTTCTCAAGCGGAAAAATAACCTTTCGTGCTAATAAAGGCAGGGAGTTCCAACAGACTCTCTCTCTCTCTCTCTCTCTCTCTCTCTCTCTCTTCTCTCCTCTCTCTCTCTCTCTCTCTCTCGTCGCGCCGGATCTTGAGAATCAATGGGCAAGGCACATGCTGTTCTCTCACGTGCTGGGACATTACTAAAAAGAGTTGCGAGGAAATCGATTATGACCTTTTGAGGGAGAGCGATGGGGAGGAGGGGGAGGGACAGGAAGGTGGGTGGGGAGGGAAAGGAGGAAAGAGGGAGAGCAAGGAGGGAGGTGAAGGGAAGGTGGAAGGAGGGGAAAAGCGTTGAAAGGGGGAAAGAGAAGCAGGGAAGAGGTAGGGGAGTTGGAGAGATTAAGGATGAGATGAGGGGGGGATAAGGGATATGCGAAAAGAAGAGGGAGGGAGGGATAGGGAAGGAGGGAAAGATAGGAAGAAGGAGAGGAGGGGGGAGGGATAGCAATGAAGGAGAAATCTAGGTGGGTTTGGATAGTAGAAAAATTGAGAGATGCGTATACTCAGGATTGTGAAAAGATATGAATGGAAAGGAGAGGGATGATGAGAGAGCATGTTTGGAGGAAGAGGAGAGCAGGAAGGGAGCGTCTTGAGCTAACAACCTTTCGTCACGAAGGATGTGAGTATACATCTTTACTTTTTTTTCTCTCGCCCTCTCTCCTCTCTCTCTCTCTTCTTCCTCTCTCTCGGTCCTCTCTCGAGTTAAGTGTCCGTGACGGTCATCTCTGCGTCTCGTCGGGTGTCCTTCATACCTGTCGCTCTACTCTGTTTCTCGGGTGCTTACTTCCTCTTCTTCTCTGCTTCTCGCGCTGCTATACAATATTACGAGGAACTCTGATGTATTGAAATATGATCTTTTCGTCTATTGATAACATGAGATTACCCTTCCTCTCTTAGTCTATCTCTTACTCTTTCTATATCTTATCCTCTTTTTTTTCTATATATCCACTAATCTCCTTCTACTTTCTAACTTCTTCTCTTACCTCTCATCAATCTATCGTTCTCTCTGTGTCTGCTCTCTCTTTTTTTCTTTCTTTCTCTCTCTCTCTCCCTCGTCGCGTCTCTCTCTCTTCCTCTTTCTTTTTTTCTTTTCTTCTTTTCTCTCTCTCCCTTTCCCGTCTGTGGTGTGCTGCTTCGTGTTTCCGTTATCTCCGCTTCGTGCTGTGCTTCCCCTTCCTTCGTCATCGCTCTCCTTCCTTCTCTCTCTCTCTGCTCTCTTTACTCTGTTGCTTGTCTCCTCTTCGCTCGTCTTCTCTCTCTCTCTCTCTCTCTCTCTCTCTCTCTCTCTCTCTCTCTCTCTCTCCCTCCCTCCTCTCTCTTCCTTTACTCATTCATGCACCAGTGACGCGGTTTTGTTGCTCGTGTGTTACTCGTTTTCGTGTCGAAACAATGTGTATCATCTATGCATAAAGTGTAAATAAAGTTAAAAATCCGGCTTTTCGAAGGCAGTTTGAGGTTTCTTGCTCATCTTACCCGAACCTCCAGTCCTTATGTCTTATGCATGTTCCGGCAATTAAATGGGCTTATAATGCAGCGAATAGCCTCTTGAGGAGAGAGAAGGAGGTTGGAAGCGAGGGAAGGGGAGAGGAGGGAGTGGGGGAGGAGAGGAACGAGGGAGAGGAGGGAGGGAGAGATTTTAAAGATTATAGATCTAGTTTTTAATTCCATTTGTTAATTGATATTTATTTGTGCTGTGACATACATACTGTCTCTTTTATTTTGCTTCCAAATCTCCCCCAGTTGTCAAGGAATGTGGGGTACCATTCACGGGGCGGGCGTGTGATTGAACTGTGGTCTGCAAGAGTTGCTAGTCCAACACACTAACGCTGCGAGGATTAGAGAGAGAGAGAGAGCAGAAGAGAGACGAGAGAGAAGAGAGAGGAGAGAGGAGAGAGAGAGAGAGAGGGAGAGAGGGAGAGAGGGTGAGGGAGGGGAGGGTGAGGTATGGTAGAGGTAGAGTTATGAGATAGAGATAGAATGGTAGAGGTAGAGGTTATTAGAGGGATGACGGGAGAGGGAGAGATGAGAGAGTGAGTATTGGAGACCGAGAGAGATAGAGAGAGAGAGAAGATGGAGAGAGAGAGATAGGAAGAAAGATGTGTGATCGAGACTGAGGATGATGATGGTGTGTAGTGTGTGTGCGATGTGAGAGAGAGAGAGAGAGAGAGAGAAGGACCAATAGTGTGTGATGGGGATGTGGGGGATAAGTGGAAAAGAGAAAGAGAGATGGAAGCAACGGAGGGAGGGAGGGAGGAGATGAGGAGTGAGTAGAGAGGGGGGGGGAGAAAGAGGAGAGAGATGGGGTAAAAGAGAGAGAAGAGAAGAAGGGAGGAGGCGGAAGAGGGAGGGAGAAAAAGGGGAAAGAGAGAGAGAGAGAGAGAGAAGACAGAGGAGAGAGAGAGAGAAGAGAGAGAGAAGAGAGAGAGAGAGAGAGAGAGAGAGAGAGAGAGAGAGATAAAAGAAAGAAAGAGAGAGAGAACAAAATATAAAGTGTGAGAAAGAGAACGACACGTATCACTTCGGCCCAATACACGTGCCTCTGAACACTTGTCTTGACTGTGGAAAGTGTTCCCATTACATGTGAGAGCATAGCTAATCGCAGCTTTGAGGCATATTGATCCACCAACTGAATTAACCATCATCTACTTAAGTTCCAGCTGTGGAAAGTCTTATAAGAAAAGAATAAAGAAATAAAAAAGCTGATGGGGTAACGTGTCCTTACAAGGGCTTATTTAGAGAGAGAGCCTATGTCCATGAAATCTTAAACTACTTAGCCTGTGAGAGTTTCCTTTCATAATTCATGGTCGACGCAATGGAATGAATATTTCACTCCCTGAGTTTTCGAGGTTACCTTGTGCTAGTGGCTGACTCATAAAACCACTTTATGTATTATCTATCCACCAAATCTTCTTATATATATATATATATATATATATATATATATATATATTATATATATACACACCACACACACACACACACACACACACACACACACACACACATACACACAATATATATATAATATAATATATATATATATATATATATTGTATTTATCTATTTATATGTCTGTCTATCTCTCTATTCATCTGTCTGTTTTTATTTCCCTGTTTATTTTATCTATTTTACCTACGTATATAATATATATAGGTAAGCAGGTAGATAAAGTTTGCCTAATGCCCATTACTGCATAATGTCCCCGTCGTACAAATGCACTCTTACATTGTCTAGCTTGCGGAACATGAGACGACAATATCATCTCTGATACCGCTGTTCTGTGATTCCGAGTTTCCAAAGGCATAGCAATTATCAAACCTCGCCGGTGCATTTAACACACGCATATTTATTGAACAACAGCCACTTTTGTCCCGCGATCTGATATACCGAAAAGTACCGATTATCGTAAACTGTTCATAAACTCATGCCGGAGTCTATAGCGATTTCTGTTAAAAAATAGAAGCAGACGGAAAAGTGCTCCAAGAAAGAATAGGCGGTACTTTCTTAACGTTATATAAATTCAGAATTGCAGTCTGATAGTATTAAAGGGGCTTTTAGCTTCGTTACATATGTGTGTGTGTGTGTGTGTGTGTGTGTGTGTGTGTGTGTGTGTGTGTGTGTGTGTGTGTGTGTGTGTGTGTGTGTGTGTGTGTGTGTGATTTTACCTTAATATACATGGTATTTCAACGACAGTCCTTATAAACCGCAACAAATAACCTGCTCTTCACCCTCCGCTATCTGTAGGTCATTCAGAATAAACTTACAAAAAACAAACAAATCTTCCCATACATATACATGTACTTACAACGAGTCTCCCGAGAAGATGGTCATCAACTGGGCCATCATCTTGCCGGTATATAGTGTTGATTCCCTTCATGAGAGACCGAGACAGGGTTCACACTAACTAGTCTTCTTCTTCTTTCGCACAATTTAAGAAAGATCAAACTTGGAAAGAAAACAGGGCAGAGAGAGAAAGGGAGAACGAGACACCAGCCGCGAGAGTGAGCCACCCCTCCTGCACACTCCTTGGCGCGACCCGTTTCGACTGGCCAATCGTGACTTAGACCTTTCAGTTTCCGATACGAGACCTCAGCGACCAACGCCACGCAATCTCAGTTGAGCCGGAGGTCTGAGAGGGGGGGGGGGGGAGGACAGGGGGATTGGGTGGGTGAGGAGAATGGGAGAAGAGGAAGGTAAAGGAGGAGATGGGGAGGAATAGGTGGAAAGGAGGAGGGGGAAAGGTAGATGTGGAGGAATAGGTGGAGAGGAAGGAAGGTGAGGTATGGGAGGAGAAAGGGGAAGGGAGGTGGTGAGGAGGAATGGGGAAAGAGGAGGAAGGGAAGGGGTGGATGTGGAGGAATGGAGGGGAGGAGAGGAAGGGGAAGGGAGGAATAGGAGGAGGGGATGGGAGAGGGAGATAGGAGGAAAAAGGTAGGCTTGGGAAAGAGAATGAGGAGGTAAAGAGAAAAGTTGAAAAGTGAGAGATATGGGGGAGGGAGTGAAAATAAAATGAGAGTTGGAGAAAAAGGAGAGGATTGTTGGGAAGGGAAAGACAGAAGAATGAGATAGGGAGGGGATAGGAGAAAGATTGGGAGAGGAATAGGAAGGAGGGAGGGGCTTAAAGGAAAGGTGGGAAGAAAGGGGAAGAGAATGCGTTGGGGGAGGGAGAAAAAAGGAGGCAATAGCGGAAGGGAAGGAAGAAACAAGAGGGGGGAGTGGGGGTTAGAAAAGGGACAGAGGAAGGATGAATGTGAAAGGAGGAGATAGGAAAAAAAGAAAGGGCGGAAGGAGCAAGACAAAGAAAGAGGAGGGATAAGAATGGAGA
>NW_020868990.1:384388-386888 GCF_003789085.1 Penaeus vannamei | reverse complement strand
GGTCTTATTGTAATGTGAATGTTGTTTTTAGGATCTGTCTCTCCAGGCAGCGGCGCGTGATACCGCTAAATGCTTGAAAGTGATATTATCATCATTAGCTCAAACAATTTCGGTTTGTTTTTATGGGCGAGACGTTAAATGAAGCAAAAAAATGGGGAAGCCACGCATCCCTGCGATACATTCGGTGCCATTGCACTGTATTTTCTCTGCGATGTCTTTTTATGCCAAAATGTGTCTACTTTTAACCAAAAATGTGTATACCCTGAACAACGAAAGTAAGCACACACTTTGAGTTCGATAAGAACAGTAGCTCTCAAAGGGGTAAACAGTATAACAACATGTCTATATATCATAAGAAAGTATAAGTTGATAGCCTTTCCATACCTGAATATCGAGTCATTACAGGTGGATAGTGTCTACCAATAAGGTTTATTTGACTCTACGGGAAAACTTTGCCATGTTTCACTATCTAAACTAATTTATCAAACTCTAGATAAAATTCAAAATGAGGTCTTGCATTATTATCCAGGTTGATAAATTTTGGTGAAGATGTAAAACTGAGAAACACTAACTTGTTAGAAAATATGCTAACATTATATTAACTTTTGATAAAGTTTGAATCTCTTGCTATGTACAACTATCAAATCAGGAAAATCTTTCTCTATCTATCTATCTATCTTCCTCTCTCTCTCTCTCTCTCTCTCTCTCTCTCTCTCTCTCTCTCTCTCTCTCTCTCTCTCTCTCTCTTTGTCTCTCTGTCTCTCTCTCCTCTCTTCTCTCTTCTCTCTTCTCTCTCCTCTCTATCTCTCTATCTCCTCTCTCTCTCTTCTCTCTCTCTCTCTCTCTCTCTCTCTCTCTCTCTCTCTCTCTCTCTCTCTCTCTCTCTCTTCTCTCTCTCTCTCTTCTTCTCTCTCTCCTCTCCTCTCTCTCTCTCTCTCTCTCTCTCTCTCTCTTCTCTCTCTCTCTCTCTCTCTCTCTCTCTCCTCTCTCTCTCTCTCTCTCTCTCTCTCTCTCTCTCCTCTCTCTCTCTCTCTCTCTCTCCTCTCTTCTCTCTCTCTCTCTCTCCCTCTCTCTCTCTCTCTCTCTCTCTCTCTCTCTCCTCTCTCTCCTCTCTCTCTCTCTTCTCTCTCTCTCTCTCTCTCTCTCTCTCTCTCTATATAATATATATATATATAATATATTATATATATACATACATATATATATATATATCACACGCGCGCGCGCGCGCGCACATGAGAGAGAGAGAGACAGACAGACAGACAGACAGAGACAGAGAAAGAGAAAAGAAGAGAAAGAGAGAGAGAGAGAGAGAGAGAGAAGAGAGAGGGAGAGAGAGAGAGAGAGAGAGAGAGAGAGAGAGAGAGAGAGAGAGAGAGAGAGAGAGAGAAAGAGAAAGAGAGAGCAAGACTATGTATAAAAAAAAACATATTATATCCTTGCGCCTAATTCTGTACAGAAATAAAGCTCATCGTTTGGTTCTCCTCTTTGTGGCGAAGACAATTATGAAGGAGAAATCACAGACTGCAATGCATCAATATACATCTCTGTAATACATTTTCATCAGAATTGTATTGTATCGTACTGTGATAGCTTCTCATTCATATCTTCTATCATATTTTCTTTAAATATATCTCTCACATCCATCGCAGAAGGCATGGTTCGTGAATTTTATGCATGAATCATGGCCCTCTAAGTAGTAAGAAAAATGCTATCTTAAGCATGAGTTAGCTTATCTTAATTTGTATAAATGGTGCTGTCCTTGGTGTGACTTTTGGTATCCTAGGTGTTTGAAATACTGTTTACTACTATTGTGTTGGTTTAAGTTTAATGAAATTATAATTAATGTTGTTATAGTAAACTAGTCTCATGGTTTAAGATAATTCATCTTAACACTGAATTATTTCTATCGATACTAATTTATAAACGATAATATGTTTTCGTAAAATGATCATGGCTGTCGACCGTAGTCAAGGTACACACTATACATTGTATCTTTGTACTCTTGTATCCTTTGCTCTGAGCTCATCTATTACCTCCCTCTCTCCCTCCCGTCCACCCCCTCCCTTACCTTTTCCCCCTCTCCATACCCTCTCTTCGCCCCCCTCTCTACCTCTCCCTTCCCTCCCCCTCCCGCCCCTTCAACACTCCTCCCCTCTCATCCCCCTTCTTTCTCCCTCTCCATTTTCTCGACACCCCTCCCCGTGTTTTCTTCCTTTCCCCGTTCCCCTTATCGACACCCCTACCCTTGCCCCTCTTCCTCCCTCCTGCCCCCTCCTCCATACGCCCTCTCCCTCCCCCCTCCCCTGGCCTCCCCCCCCCCCTCCCCCTTCAACCAACGCCCACAAGGTAATACAAAGAATCGGTACTAGAGAGGGAGGGGAGGGGGTGAAAGCATGTAGGCGGAAGGGAGGGAGAGGTAAAGTGTCTAGAGGGGGGGGGCGAGGGGAGGGGGGACTAGCGTAGGCGTCAAGGGGGGAGGGGAAGAGAAGGGGGGGCT
>NW_020868990.1:361888-369388 GCF_003789085.1 Penaeus vannamei | reverse complement strand
TTGCCGTGTCGAATGGCCAAGTTTAGTGGCTGGCTGTCGCCTTCAGCGGTTGTTATTCCAGTAGTTGACTTGACCTGTGGTTGTCAAGTACAGGGATTGTCACAGCATATTCCCGGGCAGTAGTTTGCTGTGTTGTATCGTTTCTCTGTATGTCTGCTCTGGTTTTGTTATTTTCCATTATCATTATCTGGTATTATTATCATCCTTATTCTTAGCATTATTAGTATTATCAATATCGTTAATATCATTTCCATCATTACTATCATCACTGATATTGTTATTATTATTATTATCATCATCATCACCATCCTCATCATCGTCATCATTATTATTATCATTATTAATATTGTTGTTGTTGTAGTTTTCACGATTATCATCATTATTATTACTATTACTATTATTATTATTAATATTGTCATTACTTTATGATGATGATGGTATTTATAAAGATAATAAGAATAACAATGAGCGCAAAACGGTGATAATAATAAAAATAATAGCAATAATAATAATATTATTATCATTAAAAAAAATAATGATAATAATAATAATAATAATAATGATAACACTAATAAAATCACGATGATGACAGTATATAAGACGGTTATTGATAACAACACACGAAAGAGAGAGAAAAAAATAAGTCAATTTTTATGACTAAAGTACAACAGTTCCATGTTGCTGCTCTTGTGTAATGGATTTTCTCGTAGAATTCTCTCTTCCGTTTGAAATTTCTCTCTCTCTCTCTCTCTCTCTCTCTCTCTCTCTTCTCTCTCTCTCTCTCTCTCTCTCTCTCTCTCTCTCTCTCTCTCTTCTCTCTCTCTCTCTCTCTCTCTCTCTCTCTCTCTCTCTCTCTCTCTCTCTCTCTCTCTCTCTCTCTCTTGGTGTGTGTGTGTGTGTTGTGTGTGTGTGTGTGTGTGTGTGTGTGTGTGTGTGTGTGTGTGTGTGTGTGTGTGTGTGTGTGTGTGTGTGTGTGGTGCGCGCGCGTGTGTGTGTGTGCCTGTGTGTAGTGCAATGAACGTTCTGGTCTTGCAATCTTGCTGACCTGCGTTCGATCCTGCGCGGCACCAGTGAAGGTAACCCCGGCCATTCCTTGCACACAGGGGGAGATTTAGAAGCAAAATAAAACAGAAAGTATGTCACAGCAAAGAATATGCATTGTAAGAAATGGAACTGAAACTAAATCTTTATAAATCCTAATCTTTATAATCTCTCTCTCTCTCTCTCTCTCTCTCTCTCTCTCTCTCTCTCTCTTCTCTCTCTCCTCTCTCTTCTCCTCTCTCTCTCTCTCTCTCCCTCTCTCTCTCTCGTCTCCCTCTCTATCTCTCTCTATCTCTATCTCTCCTCTCTCTCTCGCTCTCTCTCTGTCTCTCTTCTCTCTCTCGCTCGCTCTCTCTCTATCTATCTCTCTCCTCTCTCTCTCCTCTCCTCTACTCTCCTCTCCTTTCCTCTCCTCTCGTCTCCTCTCCTCTCCCCTCCCTCTCTCTCTCTCTCTCTCTCTCTCTCTCTCTCTCTCTCTCTCTCTCTCTCTCTCTCTCTCTCTCTCTTCTCTCTCTGTCTCTCCTCTCTCTCTCTCCTCTCTCTCTCTCCTCTCTCTCTGTCTCTCCTCTCTCTCTCGCTCTCTCTCTCTCTCTCTCTCTCTCTCTCTCTCTCTCTCTCTCTCTCTCTCTCTCTCTCTCTCTCTCTCTCTCTCTCTCTCTCTCTCTCTCTCTCTCTCTCTATCTCTATCTATCTATCTATCTATCTATCTATCTATCTCTGTTTCTCTCACTAACTCTCTCTATCTCTCTCTCACTCTCTCTCAACTCTCTCTCTCTCTCTCTCTCTCTCTCTCTCTCTCTCTCGCTCTCTCTCTCTCTCCTCTCTCTCTCTCTCTCTCTCTCTCTCTCTCTCTCTCTCTCTCTCTCTCTCTGTGTGTGTGTGTGTGTGTGTGTGTGTGTGTGTGTGTGTGTGTGTGTGTGTGTGTGTGTGTGTGTGTGTGTGTGTGTTGTGTGAAAACACAATGCTTTGACACGCACACGCATCCCTTATTATATATATCAACAGTCTTAGATAAGTAAAATACGTTTACCGCGCATGCAAGTCTCTCTCTCTCTCTCTCTCTCTCTCTCTCTCTCTCTCTCTCTCTCTCTCTCCTCTCTCTCTCTCTCTCTCTCTCTCTCTCTCTCTCTCTCTCTCTCTCTCTCTCTCTCTCTCCTCTCTCTCTCTCTCTCACACACACTCTCTCACTCTCTAACTCTCTCCCTCCCTCCCTCCCTGTGTGTGTGTATGTGTGTGTGGGTGTGTGAAAACACGATATTCTTACACGCACACTCATTCAAAATTCCATATATACCAAAATGTTAAATCAACAGTCTTAGATATGTAATTCGTTTACCGCGCATGGAAGTCGCATCACGTGCATGGTACTTGTTTGCGTCAAGAATTCCAATAGCGAAATTGACAAAAAAGAAAAAATAATAAAAAAGAAAAAAAAAATCTAACAGCAACCCAAACATGGTAAGGGTTTTTTTTTTCGGACCCAAGTTTCGCGTTGAAGGCGTAATATTTGAAATATATACATCTGTCAGTTTAACTATCTAACTCTCTATACATATACCCGGGTGTATGTGCGTGTTCGTTTTTTTTTTTTTTTTCTTGTGTGTGCGTGGTCGCATAAATCTGTGTATAATCCTCCTTCCACATTATCAGAGGTGGAAAACCGGTTTGGTCGAGTCGCCATCCAGATTCCGTGCTGTTCTTAGTGTTTAACGCATATTTTGCACAAAATGCTGACTCGTAATCACGCGAAACCTTAAGATATTTTCAAAATACTTTCCACAAGAAAAAATGTCGGTTAACGTTTGATCTAGAATTTATCTGCATTTAAGATCGACATATTTTGGCACCTAACTGTTTAGTGTTGCTTGAACATCACTTTATTGCAGTGCACAAAGTGTTTCATTTGAAAGAAAAACATCAATATAGTAGTTAACAAGGAATATATTTTCTTTTCCTAAAAGAACAGAAAGATATTATTCCCCCCTATACAGTGCATGAGCTGATTAGCAATCTTTTGAATTGATAAGCCTTACGTATTCGGTTTACTATTTTCCATTTTCTACCATTTTTATCATTTCCATTTATCTACCATTTAAGCATTTTTCACATTGAAATCTCTACCGGAATAATGTGCTGAATGTTCGCGCGTTTGTTGTTGCCTCTTTTCGTGCTTGAGTTCTTCCAATCGCAGTTAAAATCCGAAAGACTTCTGAAGGAAAAAAGTAATAGTTGATATCCAGATCAGTCTTATCATCCATTCCACAGACACAATGAAGTTACACCTGAAAGAATGATAATGCTTTGAAAATGAAATTCGAGCGTTGACTTGACTTGGGGTTCACGGTTGGCGAGAAAGCAGCGCATTCCCACGCAGTTCAAAAAAAGAGCATCGATCTTACGAACGTATTCACCCCCATCCGCTCATCTC
Source organism: Penaeus vannamei (assembly GCF_003789085.1). Classification (NCBI taxonomy): domain Eukaryota; kingdom Metazoa; phylum Arthropoda; class Malacostraca; order Decapoda; family Penaeidae; genus Penaeus; species Penaeus vannamei. The sequence continues at coordinate 365,919 of NW_020868990.1, read as the reverse complement.
ACGGCTCCTCGGTGCCGGGTCGAGCCTCTGGCCCTCTCTCGCGGGCTTCTCGGCAGGGGGGATAATGATCTTTTTCTCGGTTTGGGAAGGTCGAGAGCGTACTTGTGGAAGGGTCGAGAGGGCACCTTTGGAAGGGTCGAGAGGGCACTTTTGGAAGGGTGGAACGTCAGGGCACCTTTGGAAGGGTCGAGAGGGCACCTTTGGAAGGGTAAGAGAGGGCACCTTTGGAAGGGTCGAGAGGGCACCTTTGGAAGGGCGAGATGGCACCTTTGGAGGGTGGAGGGCAGGTCGAGAGAGGCTTTGGAAATGGCCCTTTTTGGAAGGGTCGAGAGGGCACTTTTCCGAGAGGAAGAGTGCAGGGCACCTTTTCGAAAGGGTCGAGAGGGGTGGTTGGGTAAGGGTCTTTGGAAGGGTCGAAGGGCACCTTTGGAAGGGTCGAGAAGGGTCGAGAGGGCACCTTTGGAAGAGGGGGAGGGTTTGGAAGGGTCGAGGAGGCACCTTTGGAAGGGTCGCACCAGGGTCAAGAGGGCACCTTTGGAAGGGTCGAGAGGGCACCTTTGGAAGGGTCGAGAGGGCACCTTTGGAAGGGTCGAGAGGGCACCTTTTGGAAGGGTCGAGAGGGCACTTTGGAAGGGTCGAGAAGGGCACCTTTGGAAGGGTCGAGAGGGCACCTTGGAAGGGTCGAAGGTCGAGGGCACCTTTGGAAGGGTCGAGAGGGCACCTTTGGAAGGTCGAGAGGGCACTTTTGGAGGGCACTTTGGAGGGTCGAGAGGGCACTTTTTTGGGAAGGGTCGAGAGGGCACCTTTGGAAGGGTCGAGAAGGGCACTTTGGAAGGGTCGAGAGGGCACCTTTGGAAGGGTCGAGAGGGATGGAAGGGTGAGAGGGCACCTTTGGAAGGGTCGAGAGGGCACCTTGGAAGGGTCGAGAGGGCACCTTTGGAGGGTCGAGAGGGCACCAGGGTCGAAGGGACCTTTGGAAGGGTCGAGGGCACCTTTGGAAGGGTCGAGAGGCACCTTTGAAGGGTCTTTGGAAGGGTCGAGAGGGCACCTTTGGAAGGGTCGAGAGGGCACTTTGGAAGGGTCGAGAGGGCACTTTGGAAGGGTCGAGAGGCACCTTTGGAAGGGTCGAGAGGGCACCTTTGGAAGGGTCGAGAGGGCACTTTTGGAAGGGTCGAGAAGGCACTTTTGGAAGGGTCGAGAGGGCACTTTTGGAAGGGTCGAGGGCACTTTCGAGAGGGCACCTGGAAGGGTCGAGAAGGCACTTTTGGAAGGGTCGAGAGGGCACCTTTGGAAGGTCGAGAGGGCTTTGGAAGGGTCGAGAGGGCACCTTTGGAAGGGTCGAGAGGGCACCTTTGGAAGGGGTCGAGAGGCACTTTGGAAGGGTCGAGAGGGCACCTTTGGAAGGGGTCGAGAGGGCACCTTTGGAAGGGTCGAGAAGGGCACTTTGGAAGGGTCGAGAGGGCACTTTGGAAAGGGTCGAGAGGGCAAGGGTCGAGAGGGCACCTTTGGAAGGGTCGAGAGGGCACCTTTGGAAGGGTCGAGAGGCACTTTGGAAGGGGAGAGGGCACCTTTGGAAGGGTCGAGAGGGCACTTTTGGAAGGGTCGAGAGGGCACCTTTGGAAGGGTCGAGAGGGCACCTTTGGAAGGGTCGAGAGGGCACCTTTGGAAGGGTCGAGAGGGCACCTTTGGAAGGGTCGAGAGGGCACCGAAGGGTCGGAGGCACCTTTTGGAAGGGTCGAGAGGGCACCTTTGGAAGGGTCGAGAGGGCACCTTTGGAAGGGTCGAGAGGGCCCTTTGGAAGGGTCGAGAGGCACCTTTGGAAGGGTCGAGAGGGCACCTTTGGAAGGGTCGAGAGGGCACCTTTGGAAGGGTCGAGAGGGCACCTTTGGAAGGGTCGAGAGGGCACTTTTGGAAGGGTCGAGAGGGCACCTTTGGAAGGTCGAGGGTTCTTTGGGGTCGAGAGGGCACTTTTGGAAGGGTCTTTGGAAGGGTCGAGAGGGCACCTTTGGAAGGGTCGAGAAGGCACCTTTGGAAGGGTCGAGAGGGCACCTTTGGAAGGTCGAGAGGGCACCTTTGGAAGGGTCGGAGGGCACCTTGGAAGGGTCGAGAGGGCACCTTGGAAGGGTCGAGAGGGGGAAGGGTCGAGAGGGCACCTTTGGAAGGGTCGAGAGGGCACCTTTTGGAAGGGTCGAGAGGGCACCTTTGGAAGGGTCGAGAGGGCACCTTTGGAAGGGTCGAGAGGGCACCTTTGGAAGGGTCGAGAGGGCACCTTTGGAAGGGTCGAGAGGGCACCTTTTGGAAGGGTGAGGGCACCTTTGGAAGGGTCGAGAGGCACTTTGGAAGGTCGAGAGGCACCTTTTGGAAGGGTCGAGAGGGCACCTTTGGGAAGGGTCGAGAGGGCACCTTTGGAAGGGTCGAGAGGGCACCTTGGAAGGTCGAGAGGGCACCTTTTGGAAGGGTCGAGAGGGCACTTTGGAAGGGTCGAGAGGCACCTTTGGAAGGGTCGAGAGGGCACTTTTGGAAGGGTCGAGAGGGCACTTTGGAAGGGTCGAGAGGGCACCTTTGGAAGGGTCGAGAGGCACCTTTGGAAGGGTCGAGACCTTTGGAAGGTCGAGAGGGCACCTTTGGGTCGAGAGGCACTTTTGGAAGGGTCGAGAGGGCACCTTTGGAGGGCAGAGGGTCGAGAGGGCACCTTTGGAAGGGTCAGAAGGGTCGAGAGGGCACTTTGAAGGTCGAGAGGGTGGAAGGTCGAGAGGGACCTTTTGAAGGGTCGAGAGGGCACCTTGGAAGGGTCGAGAGGGCACCTCGAGAGGGGCACCTTGGAAGGGTCGAGAGGGCACCTTTGAAGGGTCGGAGGGCACCTATGGAAGGGTCGAGAGGGCACCTTTGGAAGGGTCGAGAGGGCACCTATGGAAGGGTCGAGAGGGCACCTTTGAAGGTCGAGAGGGCACCTTTGGAAGGGTCGAGAGGGCACCTTTGGAAGGGTCGAGAGGGCACCTTTGGAAGGGTCGAGAGGACCTCGAGAACTTGGTCGAGAGGGCACCTTTGGAAGGTCGAGAGGGCACCTTTTGGAAGGGTCGAGAGGGCACTTTGGAAGGGTCAGGCACCTTTGGAAGGGTCGAGAGGGCACTTTGGAAGGTAGAGGGGCACCTTTGGAAGGGTCGAGAGGGCACTTTTGGAAGGGTCGAGAGGGCAATGGAAGGGTCGAGAGGGCACCTTTGGAAGGTCGAGAGGGTGTCTTTGGAAGGGTCGAGAGGGCACCTTTGGAAGGGTCGAGAGGGCACCTTTGGAAGGGTCGAGAGGGCACCTTTGGGGTCGAGAGGCACCTTTGGAAGGGTTGAGAGGGCACCTTTGGAAGGGTCGAGAGGCACCTTTTCGAGAGGGCACCTTTGGAAGGGTCGAGAGGGGCACTTTGGAAGGGTCGAGAGGCACCTTTGGAAGGTCGAGAGGGCACCGAGAGGGCACCTTTGGAAGGGTCGAGAGGGCACCTTTGGAAGGGTCGAGAGGCACCTTTGGAAGGGTGCACTTTTGGAAGGGTCGAGAGGGCACCTTTGAAGGGTCGAGAGGGCACTTTGAAGGGTCGAGAGGGCACCTTTGGAAGGGTCTTGGAAGGGTCGAGAGGCACCTTTGGAAGGGTCGAGAGGGCACCTTTGGAAGGGTCACCTTTGGAAGGGTCGAGGGCACCTTTGGAATGCACCTTTGGAAGGTCGAGAGGGCACCTTTGGAAGGGTCGAGAGGGCTTTGTGCACAAGGGTCGAGGGCACCTTTGGAAGGGTCGAGAGGGCACCTTTGGAAGGGTCGAGAGGCACCTTTGGAAGGGTCGAGAGGGCACCTTTGGAAGGGTCGAGAGGCACCTTTGGAAGGGTAGGGCACCTTTGGAAGGGTCGAGAGGGCACCTTTGGAAGGTCGAGAGGGCACCTTTGGAAGGGTCGAGAGGGCACCTTGGAAGGGTCGAGAGGGGCAGAACGCACTTTAGGGTCAGGGCACCTTTGGAAGGGTCGCAGAAGGGTCGAGAGGGCACTTTGAAGGGT
>NW_020868990.1:351888-354388 GCF_003789085.1 Penaeus vannamei | reverse complement strand
AGGAAAAGCTCCTTGAATTTGTTTTCCCAGAAAGCTCTCTCCATCCCCGCGCCGCTGTACATGGCGCTGCAATCTGCTCTGCGTTACGTCACGTCTTGCATCTCTCTGCCCGGTTTCCCTTGTAGGAGTTCACATACTTTTTTCTATCTCTCTCTTTCTTTTCTTTTTTCTGTGTCGTTTTTCGATTTGATATTATTGTTTTATTCTTCTTTTTTAGTTTTTTTCTTCCTTTTCGGCTTCTGATTTTTTTTTTCTGTGCAATTTTCTTCTTGAGTATTCTCTGTTTCCTTTAGATATTTTTCTTTCTTTTGTCTTACCTCTGTTATTCTCTCTCTTCTATTTCATTTAAATCTATTTATTCGAGAAAAGTAAGTTACATTGATATTGTATAGTCTGAAATTTTAAAAAAATCTAGAATTACCACTATAAAATAAACATAATAACAATTGCCATTATTATTGTTATCATTATCATCATCATAATGACGCTAGTAATAATGAAAACAATAATAAAACAACATATACAATGATTGCGATAACAGCAATATGATAATGATGACAATAAGAACAATAACTAATACCAATTAAAATGATAGAAATAAAAGTAGTAATGATTATAAGAATCGTGACAACAATAATGATTATGATGATAATGATAACAATAATGATAATAAAAACAATAACATTAGCAATAACTATAATGATAATAAAAACAATAACAAAAAAAAGCAATAACTATAATGATAATGATCAAAATAGAAATTATAATGATCATGAAAACAATAGATATACTAATGATAATGATAATAATGGTAGTAGTAGTATTAATGATAATGGAGATAATGATAATATGAATAATAATAACAATAAAATGATAACGATAATAACAATAATGATAATAACAAAAATCATAATAATAACAATAACTAATGATAATAACAAAAATGATGGTAATGATTATAATGCAGATAACAATAAAAAAATATTATAATGACAATAATTGAAATAATGACAATAATGATAAGGATAATAATAATAATATTATTAATAATAACAATGATGATAATATTAATGATAATGATAATAATAGTAGTAATAATGATAATAGTAACAAGAAGACGAACAATGATAATGATATTAATCATATCAAGAATTGTAATGATGAAAATGATAATGATGATAACAGTCATGATAACGGTAACAGCAATAATGATTATGATAATGATAATAATAATAGTAGTATTAATAATAATGATAATAATAAAAGTAATGATAATAATAATATGACAATGACGATGTTGATGATAGTAGAAGTACTAGTATAACTAATAGGAAAGATAATAACTCTAATGATATGAATAATTATAATGATAATGATAATAATAGTAATAATAATAATGATGATAATACCAATAATGATAATATATGATAATGATAATTATAACAACGATAATAATAATAATAATAATAACAATAATAATAATATAATAATATAATAATAATAATAATGATAATAATAATAATAATGTTAATAATAATGATTAGAAGAAGAATTATTGTTATTATTATCATTATTATCATTATCATGATAATAATAATAATAACAATAATAATAACAATCATAACTGTAATGATGATGATGATGATGATGATGATAACATTCATATTTACAGTGATAGTAATGATAATGATAATATATTTTTTTAAGAATTATACTTTTATTACTATTATTATTATTATTATTATTATTATTATTATTATTATTATTATTATTATTATTACTATTATTATTATTATTATTGTTATTATTTTTTATTATCATTATTATTATTACTATTATTGATATTATTGTTATTATTATCATTATTATTATTATTATTATTATTATTATTATTATTATTATTATTATTATTATTATTATTATTATTATCATTATTACCATTATTATTATCATTTTATTATTATCATCATTATTATTATCACCATTATTATCATTAACATTATTATTAATTTCATCATCATTTTTATTATTTTCATTAGCATTAGCATTATTAACCAAAATATTGATATTAAAATAATAATAACAATAATGATGATAATGATGGTGACCATAATAACAATTAGTATTGATATTGATAAAAAACAATAACAACAATAATGATAATTATGATCATCATGAAAATAATGATAGTGATAATAAAGATAATGATGATATTGATAAAAATAACGATAAAGAACAATAGAGATAATTATAACAATAATAATAGTAATAACAATTACAATATCAATAAACATGATAATAAAAAATCATGATAATAATAACGATAATGATAGAAACAATAACAGTAATGATGATGAGAAAATAATAATGATAATAATGACAATAATAATGATAATGATAATAATAATAATGATAATAATAATGATAATAATAGTAATAGTATTAATGATACTAATGATGATAATAATGATAATGATAATGATAATAATAATAATGTTAA
>NW_020868990.1:319523-322196 GCF_003789085.1 Penaeus vannamei | reverse complement strand
AGGGATCGCCAGGCGCTAACATCTTGGATTCCTGCTAAATCTAGTGCTTCGGTGAATGAAAAAAAGCGAGAAAAAGCAAAAGGTTTTAAAAGTACAGGGCCATAAAGTAAACCTTGTTATAGTATAAAGTGTAGTATAGCATAAAGTATAAAGTTGATTTTGTTATAGTATAAAGATATTTTCAACTTTGTTATAGCACAAAGTTAAAATTTAACTCCTTTGTTATAGTATAAAGTGAGACTATTGCAGAAACAACATTTTCGTCTTCTCTCGAGGTTAATGATTAAGTTTAGGTTATGCTATGTGCACTGCAGATGTAAACAAATTTGCGCTAGATTTAGCGAGAATGCAAGATGTTAGCGCCTGGCGATCCCTTCACCTGCCCTGGCGAACGTTGGGTTTAAAAGTAAGCCTCCCTCACTCAGAGGTTCGCTGGTGTAGCTTTGCCAGGCGAACACCAGCACTGGCGAAGTTTTAAAAGTACAGCCTAAGAGTATGGTATGTATTGGAACCAAGTATGTGGAGCACTGCCCAATCCTTGGCACACAGGTAAATGCTGTCTTAATGCTTGGATGTCAGGGAAATTTGGTGATGTACCTCAAGCTAATAGGCCTTTGAGTTTAAATGGCAGGAACTTCTGCCAAGAAATTTGTGAAGTAATAAGTAATAGTGTATTTCTCCATATTTAAGGACAGGTCAAGACAATGGTCAGGAACCTAATCTCCCTAACTCTTAATAAATCTTATTGAGAAAGTAAGATGCATAATTCAGTCATTTGGTTATCCACCCTTTGTATATGGAAAGCCTCCTTGTCAGATGATGTATTCTATGGATACATGAGACATCTTTATTTTACTAAATCATATTGAAATCTGCAACATAATCAATATTTACCATATAAGATATCATCATTTTTGTAGCCTTTTACATGTACATCATAACATGTCTCTAAACAATTTTGCATTCAGGTGGACAGTGAGCAGAGCCTGCTCAACCTGCACCAGGATGCAGTTGCAGAGGAGAACCGCCGTTATCCAGGAGAGGGAAGACCTGAGGAGGCAGCTAAGGGAAACGGAAGCAAATTACCTTGCCATCATTGCCAATATGAAAGTGGTATGTGGTTAAATAGTTTTTTTTTCTGAATGGGGCTGACTTGAACTGAGTTTGTTTTTGTTGAATGCAAAAGAGTTATTAATGAGAATGAGTAGTTCTGCAGTGCAAGATCTGTGATTTATGTTTTGATATTACATATGCACACATTGTTTGTTTATATTGCACATTTCTTTATCCTAGTATGGCTAACCCTAGTCTAGACTCTCCTTTTCTCTCAGGGCATTTAGCACTGAGGTCCTAGAAATCAGTCAGATCAACAATTGCCTTGTTCATAATGACTGTTGTAAAGGGTTATAAGGAAACTGTTTTAATACTTAAGCCTAGACTCCTATGTTCTTCTTGACAACCCATGGGAAGTTTCCATGGCGCTCTTTTACTATGATCAAACTCTCAGCTACCTCCCCAAAGTCTTAATAGAATGTGATCTAGCTCCATATTGTATATAAATTGCCTAATAACCAAGATTTCATATAGTCACCTTCAATTATGATAATGTGATGTAATAACAATATAGCATATTGTGAATAGGCACACAGTTTCTCAGATTCCAATCTATGATAGAAGAACTTGCATGGTAGAGTTATTCACTCTCATTCTAACGTTGTTTCTTTCATTAGAGTGATGCATGCTGGACTGTGTCATTTTCCCTTTATTTTTCCTAGACAAAAGCAATGTGACATGTTTCCCCCTCACCCTCATCCAGGAGAACAGTAAGGCCCTGGATGCTCTAAGGCAGGAGTTTGAGGCAGAAAGCAGCAATGGAAGCAAAATCAGTGAAACGCATCAAGGCCCTACAGACTCAGCTGGACCTCAAGCGCAAGACAGAGCTGGTTGCACAGGAGGAGAAGAAGAATAATTTCCTCTCCAGCATAATCTCTAACCATGAAAAACCTTTGAGGAGATGAAGAAGTATTACACCGACATCAGCTACTAATCTCTCAAGCTCATCACGGAGCTTAAGGTCTGTTTGTGCATGTATGTGCATACCTACATGTCTGCATTTTTTTTTTTGTGTGTGTGTGTGTGTGTGTGTGTGTGTGTTTGTGTGTGTGTGTGTGTGTTTGTGTGTGTGTGTGTGTGTTGTGTGTGTGCGCGGTGTGTGTGTGTGTTGTGTGTGTGGTGTGTGTGTGTGTGTGTGTGTGTGTGTGTGTGTGTGTGTTGTGTGTGTGTGTGTGTGTGTGTGTGTGTGTGTGTGTGTGTGTGTGTGTGTGTGTATGATCAGTACCAAAGGTTATATTGTGTAAAGTAAGGGAAAGAGCTTGATTAGCTGAATTTGTTTCTTTAATGTAATTGAATATTGAAATGAATTGCTACTGATGATCTTTTTTTTAAATCATGAAGTTTATCACTGAAAATACTTAAATAGTAGAAAAACAAGTACACCATCTTTCATAAGAGAGAAGTAAATATCTCAGTGATTTAAAGTAAACTCCTTTATGGCAATTCTAGGCTGAATTAGCAGAGCAAAAGGAGCGTGAACACAAACTGGAGCAGGAGATGGGAGCAGCTATCACCAGTCGAGCACGCTTAGAGGCTGAGGCGGCTAACCTTCGCAAGAAG
>NW_020868990.1:309523-314523 GCF_003789085.1 Penaeus vannamei | reverse complement strand
CATGCACTATCTACCCTAGCTGACCTCAATGGCAAATCCATTCCTGCTGAACCTCACCATTCTTTTAATACTTGTAGTTTCTCTACCCACAAATGCTTGTTCTATATACAAGAATTGGTCATACTGAAAATAACCTACTTGCCTGCCTGCCAGGCTCCCATAATATATCTTATAGGAGTTGCCCTGCCTATAAACTTGAATATGAGGTAGCAGTTCTCAGATTCAAACTAGGCCTCACTCTACGTGAGACCATACAGGAAGCACAATGACAAGGTTTTTCTCTCTCAACTTATTCCAAAAAAGTCTTTCGCTCTGTTCCAAACCCATCTTATATAAGATGTTTCTGCATCTCCCCCAGTATCCCTTCCTTATACTCTGAACCATCGTACCTCTACTCGCCATATGCCCCAGTCAAATTTCTTTTTCAGTCTAAATCTTGATACTCGAATCCCTACCACTTCCCTGATACCTACCCCTCCTCCTCACTTTACTTGTCGCACCAGACAACTTAAACGTTCCACTCCACCCTCTCCTACACCTTCCTCTTCTTCTGCTCCTCAGATATCTATCCCCTCTTCTCCTCACAAGAGAGCCTTTGTTTCTCAGTCCTCTTCACCCAACTCACCTCCAGAAACTCTTGAAAGCATCCTAATCTTCCTAAAGATGACCCAAAGGAACACTCCACTCCCTCATCTACTCTCCAATCCCTCTGTTCTTACTCCTATATTTAAAGTATTTGCATCGTCCTCTTCCTCAAGTTCCTCCCACCCCCCTTCCTCCTACACCCACCCAACATACCCTATCCTCTACCACTCCTACCTGAATGCTCACACAAATCCTTCTATCATGACTTCACCACCATTCCCAGTCCTTTATTCATATCCTTGCTCTACTTCACTTGAACCCCCCTTTTCCCTTTTCACTACCATGCTGTCTAATACTATCTAATCTTTGACATCTAACACATTTTATCCTAATCTTTAACTCCTCTTTACCCTTTTCGACCCAATACTTTAGCAAAGGGCTATATGACCTTTGATGTCTAGCACGTTTATTTGTTTTAAACATTAAACATTCTCCTCCTTCCCTTTTCCTTCTCTCCTTCATCCCCTTGTATCCACTTCCTAAGATATGACAGCAGTGCTGAAAGGAAGAAAGGCTGGCTTTGTGTCAGTCATGAACAGGCTCCAAGAGCCATGAAAACAGTATTCCTGTGGTTAATTGCTTAGCCCTTACCCCTTAAGAGGACCCTAAGGGGTAGACGTTTCTTTTCCCCACTTATTTCGGGCTCACCATGGTCAATAATGAAGGTTTCTTACCCTTATTAGGGGCATTAAGGCTTGTCCCTTCATCAAATAGCCTATCTAAATTTGATTTCATTGGTTTTCTGATCCCAGCCTCTCCTTTGACCATGGCTCTGACCACTGATATCAATACCCCCTCCTCGATATCTACTGACAACTTTATCCATTCTGAACCACCCACTCTACTCTATCTATTGCACAGTCTTCTTCAATGTCTACTCCCTCCTCCTTATTAGTTCTCTACTTATTGTCCTTCCTACAGTACTACCACACTCTGCATCACCCCATCTACCTCCTGCTCTTCTTTCTACTGCTTCCACCTCTACAAACCTTTTGAGGACTCTTTGGCCCAGCCAAGTAGGATCAATTCTTTGTGATTCTCCCTACAGCCCCTTACTCTGACAATATCCTTCTCTTCCAACAATGTCTCCCAAAACGTGTAGGCTAAGTTTCTTTTCGCAGTTCATGCCTTGTCACAGTTACATCTGAGTCCCAAGCTTGTGCACTATCTACCCTGACTGATCTCACTGGCAATCGTATATCTGCCAAACTTCACTCCTCTCTTAATACTTCTACTGGAACTGTTTCTGTCCCCAACTAATTGTCCTATCTACAACAAGAACTGGTCAGATTGTGAAAATTACCTACTTGCCTGCCTTGTTGACTATAATGCAATAGCAGTACTGGGCTCTACTATTCCTCCCAGTGGCCAGTGCAAGTCCTCCACCAATATTGCCAAGATTGGCTTCCCTAGACATGACCTCCCCCATGAAGTACATATTGGTGTCTTGCCAATATTGACTCCTTCCTTATCAATGAATATTGACATTTTGGCCATGCAGCCAAACACTGTCGCTCCACAGCCCACTGCCCTCTATGTGCCCAACCTGGTTATGACCGTTCAAATTACCTTGCTCAGTCACCTACATGTGCCAATTATGGTGGCTCCCATAATGTATTTTATTGGAGCTGCCCTGCCTATAAGCTCAAATCTGAGGTAGCAGTTCTCAGATTCAAACTAGGCCTCATTCTACATGAGGCCAGACAAGAAGCATCGAGACGAGGTTTTTCTCTCTTTATTTATTTCTAAACTCCTTTCCTCTGCTCCCCTCCCATCTCACAATGTCTCGGCAACACCCGCAGTATCTCTTCCCTCTACCCCGAACCATCCTACTTCTACTTCCCCTCTTCCCCAGTCAAATTCTTTTTCCAGTCTAAATCTATATACTCCAATTTCTACCATTTTCTCAGTACCTACCCCTCCTCCTTCCTCACTTTACCTGTCACATCTGGCAACCTAAACGTTCCACTCTATCTTCTCCTACCATATCCTCTCCTACACCCTCCTCTTCTTCTACTTCTCAGACATCTATTCCCTCTTCTCCCCTCTTTTCCTCCTCACAAGAGAAACTTTGTTAACCAGACCCACCCACCCAACTCCCTTCAAGAAACTCCTGAAGACATCCATAACTTCTTAAAAATGACCCAAGAGAATACTTCACCCTCGAATCCCTCTATTCCTATTTCCTCTACATTTAAAGTATTTGCTGATATCCATCCTCTTCCTCCTCAAGTTCCCCCTAGCCCTCTTTCTCCCACTCTCTCCCAACCCACCCCTTCCTCTCCTTCTGTCTGTGCACTATTCCCTCTTCGTTTTCCGTTCCCTTATCTCGTTCCCTGGATTCTTCCCCTCCTACTTCTCCAACAGCAGTTTTCACCCGTATTACCTATTGATTGTTTCATAATGGTTCTTTTGGCAGTTTTTCTTAATGTTCCTATCCTTCCCCACCCACAGAGAGATTTAATTTCATCCAATCACCTTACACCCTTAACCCTTTCCTCTTTTACTAATCTCCACTTTACTTCATTTGCTCCTCCTCTTTACGCTTTTCACTACCATACTTTAACCTTTGTTATCTAACACACTTTATCCTAATCTTTAACTCATTTTTACCCTTTTTGCCATATACTTCACCGAAGTGCTATATGACCTTCAATGTCTAGACATTTATTTGTTTCAATCATTAACCATTAGCAAGTTTCTTCAAGCTACACCCCCCCAAACCCACCCCCATTACCTCCTTGTACCCTTCAGCTCCTAGAGCCAATCATATAAGCACCTCATGGCACCACTTTTGGCAAGTGAATGAGTATAGTAAGTATAGACTAAGAATTCTCAAAATGTGAGCATGTACACCCCCCCCCACCCCAACTACAAACATCTGGTTTGACCCTTTCAAAAAAAATTTTTTACAACTTTTAATATTATTATTGGCACTGTAATTATTATAATGTTATTAAAATACTAATAGAAATAAAAGGTAGAATGAGAATACTGAAAATAAAGTTAAGGGATAAAGATTGTGGAATTGTGGCCTTTTGGGGCTAAATGCTCTAGAATATAAAATAATATTGTATAGTTGTCTTTGGATCTTTTTATAATTATTATTTTAATTATTATTTCCTTTTTATATATAATATTATTATTTCATTATTATTATTATTATTATTGTTGTTGTTGTTATTATTAATATTATTTTTATTATCATTATTACTATTAGTATTATTAACCCATTAATGATAAGTAAAATTTTTGACGACTAATGAGACTGGGCATACATAAGTACACATTACTGTACCCGGGCAATTGTTTATCATGCATTCAGACCTCTGATATATCATCCCAACAATCAGGAAATGGGTTTGTGACATGATTAGGTATCACTTGCCACCTAGGATTTTCTCCCATTGGAGGATGGCACTTGTTGCCAATTGGTTAAAAAGTTTACATAGTGCATTTAACCCTTACATATGATATTTAAATCATTAACTAACTACACAGAAACACATCATAAAATACATTCAATTTATTTTTTCACTCAAAAGTTTTGAGAAACAACATACAACCTAAAAATGAATCTAAACTACAAATCTCTTATGAACTATCAAACACTGAAGAAACACAAAACCATAGAAGTGCAGGAATCTCACCACTGGGTGTGTACTGAAGAAACACAACTCTGTTTTCACACCCCCATGGGTCGTACAAAAATATTGTCCCAAGAAATGCATTATGGTACTGTCATCTGTAGGATTGAATGCTCACCCAATACTCAAAGAGCACATGATATACCAGTGTAAAAAGAAAACGGGCACAGCAGCAGGAAAGAACCGAGTCCTTATATTAATAATAATATTGATGATGATGATAATAATAACAATAATACTAGTAATAATAATAATAATAGTAATAATAATAACAATCATCACATATACAATAATAGCAATAATAATAATGACAGTAACAATAATGATAATAATGATTATAATAATGATAACTATGATGATACCAGCAATAATGATAATAATAATAACAGCAACAAAAATAATGTGAAAACAACAATAATATTAGTAATAATAGCATTAATAAGAATAGTAACTTTAATAGTAATATTATTATGAATAGCAAAAATTTTAATGATTAAAAAATAACTAATCTATGATAAAAAAGATATTAAAATTAACAATACTAACAATGACAGTTATAATGAGAATAATCATATCTATTATAATGAATTAATATTAATATTCACAAAATAACAATCAATGTATTATTATTATCAATATATAAATTTTTATTATCATTATTAGTAGTATCATTTTTTTCTTTATTGCTACTATTACTTTAAATATTAT
>NW_020868990.1:297023-302023 GCF_003789085.1 Penaeus vannamei | reverse complement strand
GATCACACACACACACACACATTTGTTGAAATCATTATTTATGCAACATTTAAAAAGATGCGTTGGTTCTATTTTTAAAGATGTACATTTGTTTTAATATATTTATATATCTGAAGGCATATCAATATAGCAAAATTTAGTATTATAACAAACAGAGTTTATTATAACAATCATTATAAATTGTTTGTTTGTTTAAATATTAAAAATTCATTTGGAAGAAAGCAATAAGTTCGTTATTTTAACGATTTCTCGTCAGATGAGTCTAATAGACTGGGTGTGAGGATCTCGATTCCGTCTCATGTATATTTTTATTTTGTTTATTGAAATGATTTTTTTTTTTATAATTAGTAGGAAAAGGGGAGGGTATAGAATTAACCTTAGATATGAATTGAGTCGTCTGAGAATATTGCTTATTTAAATATTATGTAATATATATATATATATATATATATATATATATATATATATATATTACATACATATATATATATATATATATATATATATATATATATATATATATATATATATATATATATATATATATATACACACACACACACACACACACACACACACACACACACACACACACACACACATACATATATATATATATATATATATATATATATTATATATATTATATATATATATATATATATATACATATATATATATACATACACACAATATAATATATATATATATATATATATATATATATATATATATATATATATATTATATATATATATATATATATATATATATATATATATATATATATATATATATATATATATATATATATATATATATATATATATATATGCATATATATGTGTGTGTGTGCATGTGCGTGTGTGCCTGTGTATGTAAAGATGCATGAATATCTGAAAGAAAATACAAAAGAATGAAAAGACGAAAAGGCAAAACAATAGTCGAAAAAAGTGCTTCCAAATGAAAAGAAAATGGCAAGGCAATATCCCAGCTCTCCGTAACGGCCATAACGGAAATTCCTCGAAAATTCAAAATTCAAACCTGGAGCTGAATTCCACGCTGGGACAGGATTCCCTTACACATACCACGAGAGATTATTTCAGAAAGAATGGAAATCTAAAGAACAAATGCATTATTTTTTATGAACGTCATCTATCTTCCCTTAAACCTGGTCGAAGATTTGGGTTTAGAAATGATGGATGGTTTAACAGAGGCGACAGTCTGGGAAAAGATATTCATTTTTTTCGCTTTGTTTCTCTCTTTATCTCGTTCTTCCTTTGTTTTGTTTGTCTCTTTCTTTTCTCTTTCTTTGTTTCTATCACTATATCTTTCCCTTTTCTCTGTGTCTTTCTATTTGTCTGTCTATTACTTTCTCTTTGTTTCCCTTCCTCCCTTTCCCTTCCCGTTTATCCTTTCTCTCTCTCTCGCTTTCTATCTCTCTCTCTCCCTTCTCCCCCTCTCTCTCTCTCTCTCTTTCACTTCCCATCCTCTCCTTCCCCTCTCTCTCTCCTTCTTCCTCCCTCCCTCTCCCTTCCTCCCTCTCCCCCCCCTCTCTCTCTTTCAGCTTTCCTTCCCTCCCTCCTTTCCTTCCCCGTCTTGTCTCTCTCACCTTCTCTGTCTTCCGTTTCCCTTCCCTTGAACTAAATCAGGAAACTCGACCAATGAAAAGCAAAGTCAGATACGATTCACGACCATTCATAAACTTATGAATGGGCGTTATTTACGACGAGTCAGAGTCCCCTTTGCTCCCTCCCGCCATTAACATATTCCCCTTAAAACGTAGTTACGGATTTCGTCATTTGCATCTTCGAGTTTTGTCTGGATTCGGATCTGGTTCAGGGACACGAAAGGGTTCGGATCCTTTGTACCGGAACAATCGCTGGAGTTGAATGGCTTTTGAATCCATTGGTTATAGATGCCTTGGTTGGCCTTCGCGAACCCTGTGTATATCTGCCGGTTGTTTGTGTCGAGTGGGGGAGACAATGGCGGGGGAGAGGATGGGGAATAGGGGAAGGAGAGGAGGAGGAGGATAGGAAGGTAGAGGAGGATGGGAAAGGAGGAGGAGGATGGGGATAGGGAAGAAGAGGAGGAGGAGGATAGGAAGTAGAGGAGGATGGGAAATAGGGGATGAGGGGAAGGAAGAGGAGGAGGGGAGCGGAAGGAGAGGGAGGAGGAAGATGGGAGGAAGGAGGAGGAGGAGGAGGAAGGATGGGAAGGAGAGGAAGGATGGGAAGTAAAGAAGAAAATGATGAAATGAAGAGCAGGAAGCGGGGAAAGCGAATGTAGCTGACACAAGGTAAAAAAAAAGGGAAAAACAAAAGATGAAAAAAGGAAAATAGAAAAGTAAAGAGAAAAAGGAAAAAAAGAATACGAAAAAAAGAGGAAAATTGGAAATAAAAGAAGGAAAAGAAAGAGAAAACGAAAAAGGAAAAAAAAGAAAAAAGAAAAAATGAAAAAAAGAAAAAAGAGAAAGAAAGAAAAAGAAGAGAAGCAAAGGTCACGTATTTCTCACACCACAATAGCCCGGAAAACAACAACAAAAGATTACTTAAGAAACCAGAGACGATTCCACCAAGGTCAGAGAGCGAGCGTGTGGGCGGGGGTGTTAGGCGTGAAGTGGGAGTGAAGGGAGAAAGAGAGAAAGAGGGAGGGAGGGAAGGAGGGAAGGGGAGGAAGGTAAGGAGGGAGGGAGGGGAGGGAAAGGGTGAGGAAGGTAAGGAGGGAGGGAGGGGGAGGGAAAGGGGGAGGAAGGGAAGGAAGGAGGGAGGGAGGGGGTGGGAGAGGAGAGGGGCTGAAGGAGGATTGAAAGGGAGACGAGAGAGAGAGAGAGAGTGATTGAGTTAGATAGAGATAGAAAGAGAGAGAGAGAGAGAGAGAGAGAGAAGAGAGAGAGAGAGAGAGAGAGAGAGAGAGAGAGAGAGAGAGAGAGAGAGAGAGAGAGAGAGAGAGAGAGAGAGAGAGAAACAGAGAGAGTTAGAGAGAGAATAGAAGAGAGAGATAGAGAGAGAGAGAGAGAGAGAGAGAGAGAGAGAGAGAGAGAGAGAGAGAGAGAGAGAAGAGAGAAAGAGAAGAGAGAGAGAGAGAGATAAATGTGCGTTCCTTTTGTGACTTGTGGAGTCCCCCCCCCTCCCTACGGTTGGTTTTGGAAAAAGGGACACCGTATGATAAGACGCGTCGAGATAAAAGAAAAAAGAGGTAAAATGGAGACAAACAATGAGAGGGAAGGGTAAGGGGAGAGAGAGAGAAGGGGTGAGAGGGAAGGGTTAGTGGAGATAGGGAAGAGTAAAGAGATAGAGAGAGAGAAGGGGTAAGAGGGAAGGATAAGGAGGGAGAGAGGGAAGAGAAGGGAGAGAAAAAGAGAGAAAAGAGGTGAGAGGGAAGGATAAGAGGAGAGAGGGAAGAGAAAGGAGAGAAAAAGAGAAAGAGAAGAGGTGAGAGGGAAGGGTAGGGAGAGGGATGGGTAAGTGAGAGAGAAGGAAGGGTAATGGGATATGGGAGGATAGGAAGAAAGGATAGGGGTGGGAAGAAAGGGAGAGACGAGAGTAGGTGAGAGAGGGAAGGAAGAAGAGAAAGAAGGAAATGAGGAGAGAGAGAGGAGAAGGAGGAGAGAGAGAGGGGGAAGTGAGGGGAGAGAGAGAATGGGTGAGGTAAGGGAAGGAGAGGCATAGAGATGGGAGAAGGTGATGATAGAAAAGATGTGAGAAGAAAAGAAGGAGGAAGTAGAGAAGCAAAAAAAAAAGAGAAAGAGAACAAGTGAGAAGGGAGGAAGAAGAAACCAAACAAGTGAGAAGGACGGGGAAGGAAAAAAAAAAAAAAAACAAGTGAGAAAGAATAGACAGAAGAGAAAATAGAATAAAGGAGAGGGGAACACGGGAGGACCTGTACTTTAGAAATCATTCACGGATCAATAGTTGCAAGTTCAACCCGGTTCTTGGCGGGTGTGTACCATCTGTATGTAGTTTTGTCGCTCTATTTTATTTTTTATTATTATTTCTATATTTTTATATTTTATTTATTTTTTATATTTTATATTTTATTATTTTATATTTTTATATTTTATTTATTATTTATATATTTAGTTTTATATTTATTTTTTTATACGTATTTTTTTTATATCATCCCCATCTCCCTCTTGCTCTTCTATACTATATTTGTTAATATCTATATCTCTATATGCGTTAATGATCATTAAAATGGATATAGTAATTATATTCTAATTACCATGGACCTCCATAGTCAAAGTTACTAAAAAAGGTAATTAATACTAATACTCAAGCAAGATAAATTGGCGAAATATACATACATAAGATAATATAAGATGGATGAATAAATAATGGTAATAAACAAACAAACAAAGGAGAAATCAACATTAAGTGTTATTTTTGGAACAAACAATTTGAAATACGCGTTATTCTTGGAATAAGAAAAATAAAAAACAGTTAATGCTTATTTTTACAAGAGGGTAATTTTGTCTCAAATGCACTTTATATGCAGACCTCTGGGGAGTTTAACCTTATTTTGGAGTGAAATAGAAAAAAAAAACTTAATTCCTCGTTTACTGTACATAAACAGTTGAAACGACCAACTGTTATGAAAAAGTTTCTATTAATTATATGCTTGAGAATACTTAAACATAGGTCTGTATTTCTCTAATTTTGTGAGTTGAAAGCACAGGTAAGAAGTTCCTTTTCTTTGAAGAAACTTTATGATTGTTTCTTTGGCACGAATTTTTTTTGTTCTCTCTCTAAATTAGTGCAACGGAGTACTTTACAATAGACTTTTTTTATGCAGAAATAGCCTCTATAAATTTTAGCTTTATCTGGACAGCTGTTTCGGTGAACTGAGTTTGAACTGATATTTATAGGTTCTAACTGGTCTTCTGTTCCTCGAAGCACTTGGAATTCCCGGAAAAAAATATTCTTCTTTGGGACTACAGCTGATTCAGACACTTTTTTTCCGTCTTATCTTCAAGCTCGACGTAAACTATGCTTCAGGTG
>NW_020868990.1:276847-279347 GCF_003789085.1 Penaeus vannamei | reverse complement strand
AGAAGTTCATAATAGTTTTCCAAGATGGTGAATTATGAATCTTAACTTTTTTTTTCTTTAATACGAGGAAAATCCTAACTGATATTAAGATTTTGACTTCCCCCAAAGTCCCTTGTCCGAATACTGTGGTGAGTCCCTATTTTTCTGGAAGTATTTTTTTTTCAATAAGTTTATTTTTCCTTTAAGAAATATAAAACATTATTTCAACATCAATGGATCATGCACTGTACACGCACGCACACACACACATATATATGTGTATGTATGTATATGTATGTATAGCATTATTATTACTACTAGTATTATTATTACAGAACACTAAAAATACGCTTTCAATCAAATGTCATTCAAGCTCAATTCAACAATTCCAAAAACTAGAAATTACTCAGAAAAATCTTTATATACCATTCAGAAATAACACAAAACACATCATCAAGTAAATTTCTCAAATGTTCGTAAAGATTGCTCTGAATCTTAGAAACTTCGGGGCAGGTCTTTCATAATTTCAAATATGATAATCAGTTTAGTAAATGAATTGAAAAACTTTCGATTTTCTTTTTTTCTTTTTCTTGTCTTTCTTAATGTTGTTGACTTTTCTTTTTTCATTGTGAATGACGCTTAGGAAATAATTTTTGTGAAGATTTTTTTTATTATTAAAGAGGTATCACAGAAGATGGGGTTCAGTGAATCAAAGAAGGTCCATTGAACCAGGTTGAAAACACATAGACATACATACACACACACACACACACACACACACACACACACACACACACACACACACACACACATACACGCACGCACGCACACACACACACACACCACACACACACACACACACACACACACACACACACACACACACACACCACACACACACACACACACACACACACACACAACACACACACACACACACACACACACTCACGCACGCATATAGACACACACGCATACAGACACTCACGCATTTATCAGTCACGTTACATTAACATCCATTCTGGAAATCTATCATGTAATTACAAATCATAAATAAATTCACTGAAATTACCATTCAGTCAATCACCCTTCTTATGGCGCCGACGCAATTAAAACAGACAGTAACTGGGAACATTCATTACTAGCCCGCTAATTATCGCTTATTTCTCATTATTTACTGTATTTTTTCGTCTCTAGCATTTATTACCGAGAAAAAAATCATCAAAATCTCTCTCTCTCTCTCTCTCTCTCTCTCTCTCTCTCTCTCTCTCTCTCTATATATATATATATATATATATATATATATATATATATATATATATTTTTTTTTTTTTTTTTTTTTTTTTTTTTTTTTTTTTTATACTTCGTCTGAAACAGGGAACTTTGCCGTTAAGTTAAACAGCGATTTTAAAACCACGTGCTACTTGGGTATTCTCCGGTGCCAAGTGCCAAGCTCGCCGTGCCCTAGAGAGAGGTATATGCGTCGGGCATGCTTCCACCCTGATCTTATCACTGAACAGAAAAGCTTGCGCCAATGTTATCTTCCTGTGAGGTAGTGAGGAAAAATACAGGTGATGTTCGTTTTTCCTTCAAGCGCCTGATGTAGTGTCTCCTGGCGCTGCTTTCATCTCTGAAGAATGGTTATCTAATTAATTGATGGACTTGCGGGAACTCCAGATCACGCTCTATATAATTTGATTGAGATTTTTCATCCTATTATGCAAGCTTGGCTGTAACTGCGCAGTCAACGAGGTTGATAAGGTCGAACCGTTTCATTTTAGGTTAAGTATCGTTACTGTCTTTCACTTTTTCGGGGATCTGTTTGGCTCAAATCGGTGAAGTTCTTTTTAAAATAACAACATCCGCCGAGGGAAGTCAAGAGCTGGCAGTAGAGTGATGTAGAGAACCGTGTCAGCAATTGCAAACATCCACACTTGCAATAAATCGGCGCGAACATGACCTGAGTGTGTTTGTGTGTGAAGACGCACTTTGTTTCTTCAACAGTTCATTCAACTTTTATATTCATCTCTTTAGACTTTCTTCGTTTCTACCTTAACATCATTACACCACCAAATAAAAAAATATAGAATTATGCACAAAAGAACACAAAGAGACGTAAACAACAGCTGTAAAGACCAACGAGATGCAAGTAAATGAGAGAGGGCAGAGGGTTCGCCATGTGTCTCACTTTCGGGGAATTGCGATCCGTTGCCTCAGCTTCGAATGTTGTTCGGAGTCAAATGATTCATCAAGAGGATTTTTGTTTCTTAAAAGACTTTACTCTTAGTTCTTAGTCTTTTACAATGATATCTGATATAATTGAGGGCTTTTTAAAATTACGTAATCTTTGTACGATGAATTTGATCATTCAAATTGTACTAATATCAGAGACTTTTTGTGACACATAATGTTGCATGTAACATCCATTTTTTTTATTATTTTAGTAACACATAATACATAAGGAGTACACATAACCATTTGGTTAAGTATAGCTTACAAACACATAGACACGCCTATATAT
>NW_020868990.1:269347-274347 GCF_003789085.1 Penaeus vannamei | reverse complement strand
TATGATTGAGGAGTTTCCTTTTTTTAGCAGAACGTAAGGGATAGTATGAAGTGCAATTGTGTTCTTTGCGATGGGTAAATTATTATTTTTTTAAAATATATATTCTTTCTCATTAACATTGATCGGTTATGAAAGTACAAGAATAAAAGAACAAAAAAATTATATGGAAGGAGAAGAAATAGGAGTGGAAGAAAGAAGAAAAGGAAGTTGAGGATGATGATACTGATGCTAAAGAAAGGAGAAGCATAAAAAAAAATGTAGAAAAAAGAAGAAAGAGAAACAAGAGAAGATTGATAAATCAATGATAACAACAACAAAATTACGACCTTGAAGAAAGCAATGAAGTCACCTCCATTAATCAGCGAGGGAGACAGAAAACGATCATTCTCCCTTTCAGCAGGAAATGCACGGAATCACGACAAGATTTAGAGGACGCGACGCTGCAGCCGGCGGCCATGCTCGTAAAGTGGTGACATCTGTCGGGCAAAATGTTCGCTAATAACGTCCATTAGGTTTTATAGCCGCCTCATGTTCCGGATCGGCAATCATCTGCGCATGCGTGTAATGACCTTCTCTCTCTGCAATTAACTAAAGGCTTTCCTGTAATTAAGTGAAGTCACTGCTGTATACTCGTTTTCTTTTCTTTTTTAACATTTTTTTACCTATCGTTCAGGATCGAGGATCGAGGAGTAAATGTAGGCTTGAGGTATGCTTGTTTTGTTATTGTTTGTGTTTTCTTTTCTTTTCTCTTCTTTTGAAAATCTTTGAAAGCGAATAATAATATATATTATTATAAAAGCTAACTAGTATGAAATCTGTGAAACTTAAATCTTTGAAAGACTTACACAAAACACACGCATGAACGCGCACATATTCACACACACACACACACGCACACACACACACACACACAACACACACACACACACACACACACACACACAACACACACACACAACACACACACACACCACCACACACACCCACAACCCCCCCCACACACACACAAGCCCTACACGAAACTACATCTTTCACAAACTTATACAAAAAACACTCCTAAACAACAACAACAAAAATAAAACAAACATTTCTTTAAAAATAACAACAAAAGCAGCTAAATAAGGAGAAGAAAGTTACTTAGAAGTTACGAAGTCTCAGCCAACAGATTTCGGACACGGGCAGAATAACAAAATAAGGCGGGAAAGAGTGCGCTGTTTCGCCCAGGCATCAGCTGGCTTAGAGGAGGAGTCGAGATAGAGGAAAATTGGAATTACGAAACGGGGAGGAAGAAGGGGGTAAAAGAGGATTGGAAGAGGGGAGTTGCGAAAGGGGGGGGGGGGTAGAAAGAAATGGATTAAAGGGAAGTAGGAGAAAGACGAGAAAATTGAATTGTAGTCACGAAACTGGGGGGGGGGGAGAAAGGGTAAGGGAGGATTGGAAGAGGGAAGTTGGGAAAAGGGAGGGGAGAGGGAGGAGGAAAGAGGGAAATGGAAATGAAATGGATTAAAGGGAAGTAGGAGAAAGAGGGTACAAATTGAAAGAAATTGAAAAAAGGATAAGAAGGAAGTAGAGAAAGACGAGTTAAAGGAGAATTAACGTTTCAAAAGGCAAAGAAACAAAGAAAGAGGAAAATGAAAGCAAAAAAAAAAAAGAAAAGGAAACAAAATCAGCATATTCATTAACAGTCATTAGTCATTAATCATCATCATCATCATCATCATCATCACTATTATCATAATCGCTAAAAAAAATGACATAGCTCAGTGGTATAGCAACAGCTCAGTCGCCCCTCTTAGTCGACTCAGCTGTGACAACTGGCACGCTGACGCTAGTATGTTGGGGTCAAAGTCGGGGTGGAAAGGAAGTGGTCGCTCTACCGCATCATCTCGTGGCTTTTTGGACTCTTACGTCCACTTGGATATGGGATCGACTTTGACTTTGATTATTTTTGTTGTTATTGTACTAATTGTTTTTATTATCATGATTATTGCTATTGTTAGCATTATTAGCATTATCAGTTTACTATTGTTATTTTTGTTTTTGTTAGCATTAGTAGTAGTAGTATTTATATTATTGTTATCATCATCATTATTATCATCATTATTATTATTACCATTATTATTGTATTTTTATAGAAATTATCATTATCATTATAATCATTATTATCATCAGTATCATTATTATTATTGTCGTTATTATCATTATCATAATTATTGTTTTTATTATTGGTATTATCATTATGGTTATTATCATGATTATTATCATCATTATTATAATCACCATTATCATCATTTTCATCATCCTCATAATCTGCAATGATGAGGTGATTCTATGGCTAATAATAATAATAAAAAAATACGATAAAATTCCTTATCTATCTATGTCCAATCTCTATATACATATGCATTAAGGAATGTAAAAATGCGGCCGAACTGCGGGGGATTATTATGCTAACCCACTGAGACTCCTGCTAATTAAAAAAAAAAAGAAAAAAAAAAGAAAAAAGGAAAATGGCTCAACGGAGTGTGTGTTGCGGCCAAGGAACACAGGAGCTCGGGTTCATAGTAAGAACAGGAAGGGGAAGGGGGAATAGGGAGAAGAAGAGGGGAAGAGAAGGGGAGAGAGCGGAAGAAGGGGAAGGGGAAAGAGGGAGAAGAAGAGGGGAAGAGACAGAAATGGCAAGGGACAGGGAAGGGAGACACAGCAGACAGGGGGAGGGGGGCAAGGGGACGAGGGAGCAGACGAGAGGAAAGAGGGAGAAGAAGAAGAGAAGGTGAAGGAAGAGGAAAAGGAGAAAGAGCCGAAAATAGAAAAGGAGAAGAAGAGAAGGTGAAGGGAGAGGAAAGGGAGAGAGAGCCGAAAAGAGAAAAGGAGAAGACTGAACAGAAGGGAGGCAAGGAGAGAGAGAAAAAAAGGAAGGAGGAGAGGTAGCAAGAGAGTGGAAGGGGGGAAGGGAGAGGCAACAGAAGATAAAAAAGAGAAGACGAAGCAAAAGAGAGAAAAAGAAACGAGACAGCAAAAGGGGAAGAGAGAAGATAGAAGCAGAAAAGAGAAGTAAGAGGAAAACGAATACAGCAAAAAAGGGGGAAGAAAGAAAACAGAAGCCTACGTGGCACAGTGCAAGGGGCACACCAACTGCACTCTTGCGTACTTGGCACAGTGCCTCTCTGACGGGAATTTAACATGGGAGGGTATGTGTGCATGTGCGTGTTGCGTGTGTGTGTGTGTGTGTGCATGTGCGTGTTGCGTGTGGTGTGTTGTGTGTGTGTGCATGTGCGTGTTGCGTGTGGGTGTGTGTGTGCGTGGTTACGTGCGTGTGTGTATGTGTGTTCGTGTGTGTGTGTGTGCGTGGTTATGTGTGTGTGTGCGTGTGTGCGTGCGTGTGTGTATGTGTGTGTTTCGTGTATCTGTGTGCGTGGTTACATGTGGTGGTTACGTGCGTGTGTGTATGTGTATCTGTGTGCGTGGTTACGTGTGTATGTGTGTGGTTACGTGCGTGTGTGTGCGTGGTTACGTGCGTGTGTGTGCGTGGTTACGTGTGCGTGTGTATGTGTGTGGTACGTGCGCGTGTGTGTGTGCGTGTCTACGTGCGTGCATGTGTGTGAGACATATTTACATACACATAATTACGAACATCAATATGTATGTGTGAGCATGTACACGACGAAGGGAGAATGATCAGCAACTGCCGAACTGCACAGGAATTATTATGATTGTTCCCTTTCTCTCTCCCGTTGGATATTACACCTATTGTTAGTGATGAGACCATTGTTAAGGGAAAGCGATCGGGCGGTTGTTGTCGGGGGTTCGTGATTGCTTCGTTAGAGGTTCGGATTCATTGCTTCGAATAGGGTTCATTTTCGATGGGCGAGAACGAGAGGAGGGAAGGAGGGAAGAAAGGTGGGAATAGGGGAGAAGAGGGACTGGAAGAAAATAGCGGGAAGAGGACAAGAAGGAAATATGTGAAGAACGAGAGATATGACGGAAGTTGTGATAGGTTCGTGGTTGCTTCGTTAGAGGTTCGGATTCATTGCTTCGAATGGAGAGTTCATTTTAGATGGGGGCGAGAACGAGAGGAGGGAAGGAGGGAAGAAAGGTGGGAATAGGGGAGAAGAGGGACTGGAAGAAAATAACGTGAAGAGAACAAGAAGGAAATATGTGAAGAAGGAATATATGACGGAGGTTGCTTCGTTAGAGATTCGGATTCATTGCTTCGATTGGAGAGTTCATTTTCGATGGGCGAGAACGAGAGGAGGGAAGGAGGGAAGAAAGGTGGGAATAGGAGAGAAGAGGGACTGGAAGAAAATAGCGTGAAGAGGAGAAGAAGGGAATTAGCGAAGAACGAGAGATATGACGGAGGTTATGATAGGTTCGTGATTGCTTCGTTAGAGGTTCGGATTCATTGCTTCGAGTGGAGAGTTCGTTTTCGATGGGCGAGAACGAGAGGAGGGAAGGAGGGAAGAAAGGTGGGAATAGGGGAGAAGATGGACTGGAAGAAAATAGCGTGAAGAGGAGAAGAAGGGAATTAGCGAAGAACGAGAGATATGACGGAGGTTATGATAGGTTCGTGATTGCTTCGTTAGAGGTTCGGATTCATTGCTTCGAGTGGAGAGTTCGTTTTCGATGGGCGAGAACGAGAGGAGGGAAGGAGGGAAGAAAGGTGGGAATAGGAGAGAAGAGGGACTGGAAGAAAATAGCGTGAAGAGGACAAGGAAGGAAATATGCGAAGAAGGAAAGACGGAGGTTATGATAGGTTCGTTATTGCTTCGTTAGAGGTTCGGATTCATTGCTTCGAGTGGAGAGTTCATTTTAGATGGGGGCGAGAACGAGAGGAGGGAAGGAGGGACGAAAGATGGGAATAGGAGAGAAGATGGACTGGAAGAAAATAGCGTGAAGAGGAGAAGAAGGAATTATGTGAAGAAGGAATATATGACGGAGGTTGCTTCGTTAGAGATTCGGATTCATTGCTTCGAATGGAGAGTTCATTTTCGATGGGCGAG
>NW_020868990.1:254347-264347 GCF_003789085.1 Penaeus vannamei | reverse complement strand
TATCGACGTCGTACACTTACTAGAACTAGAACTAAATATTAGTTTCTAAAATATTTTTGTTTTAAATTCTTTTATTTGTTTATTTATTTATTTTTATATTTATTAATTTTTTTAAGGAGAAAAGGAATTCCATGCACACCTGCATATATATTTTTTTAATTTTTAATATATTTTTTTAAATTCTTTTATTTTTTGTTTATTTATTTATATTTATTCATTTTTTTAGGAGAAAAGGAATTCCATGCACACCTGTTTCCTGTCGCGGATCGAAACAGCGACGAACCCTCCTTTGACTGGTGCCAAAAACCCGCGTATCCGGTTCAGCGAAAAATACCCTTTGATAACAACAATAAAGGACCATAAAATTGCCTATATCAGTCATCGTTTACGGACAAATGCTATTGTGACGTCATCTCGTCCTGTTCGTCCAGCTGCGAATGAGGGAGAGATGGACGAGATGAACAACGGTCAAACAGCTTGTTCAACTTGTCCGATTAGTTGGACGAGGTGTTCCGAACGCAGCCTTAGGTCATGGCCAATCTATCCATTACAGGTTTTGAGTCACAGTACTTAAATAACTTTTCTTGTAATAATTCTGCGAAGGTGACTGAGAAATAAACCAAATGGTTAATTAATAAGCCAATTAATCAAGACAACCTCCCCCCCCCCCGGCAATACCTGCATAAAAATACCACCTGTCAATCCTGAAAAGCTATGACAGAGGTTCATCATCAAAGACAGAGAATTTTAATATCCTCGTGTTAAATTTCATCAGATGCTTTATGCTGAAACAAAAGGTCTGTTTTTTTTTTTTTTTTTTTTTTTTTTTTTTTTTTTTAGATTTTGGGATCAGCTGATTATTTAGAATTATCCGCCGCGTCAACAGCTAATGTCATTAGCGGCGAAAACCTTGTGGGATTAAAGTGTTAAAATATCGAAAACGTTTCAAAATCTATCAATGTCTCTTCAGAACAAAAATAAACAACAATAAATATATTAAAAATCAAAACATAACTATTATCTTTTAAACGTACAATTTGCGTAAATGCGAACACTGATAAACAGATGAGATGATAACGACGAATAAAATCAGCTGTTTAGCCTCTTCAATTTAAATCAAGTGATGTCCACATATTTCACTGCATCACTTCAGTCGTTATTTTTTATGAATAAATTTGATATCTATAATAAAGAAATCTAAACATAAACGTAAAAAAATTAAATAACACCAAAAGAGGAACAGAAAAAAAAATCGAGGAATGCATATTTATTAAAAAAAGATATATAGTGATAATAATAATGACAATAATAATAACAATAACAATAAACACAAACGCAAAAATAATGAGACTGAAAATGATAATAATAACATTCATAACAGAACAACAACAACAACAAAATGCTTACAATAATAATAATAATAATGATAATAATAATAAAACGCGACCGAAATACATACAACGAAAAAGCCTAAATACACACGTGCCAGGAGCCGGACAGGTGAGTGAATAGAAGCTGGAACTCGCTCGCCAACAGGTGTGTCCACTGAGGCACCTGCGTCCGGCGGCCTCTCTGGGAATAGGTCAGAGGTCACGCTTGCAACATGAGCAACACGAGCAGGTCCATCGCAAGGAGGGGGTAAGGGGAGAATGGGGTGGGGGGGTGGGGGGGGGATGAACTGCTGATCTGCTGTAGTATCTGTTGGAAAGATCTTTTTTGTTTTGAGTTTGTTGTTGTTGTTGGTGTGGTGGTGGTGGTGGTGGTGGTGGTGATGTGGTGGTGGGGTGGTGATGGTGGGCGGTGATGGTGGTGGTGATGGTGGGGGCGGTGGTGATGGTGGTGGTGGGTGGCGGTGGTGGTGGTGGTGGTGATGGTGGTGGTGGCGGTGGTGGTGGTGGTGGTGGTGGTGGTGATGGTGATGGTGTGGTGTGGTGGATGGTGGGTGGTGGCGGTGGCGGTGTGGTGGTGGTGGTGGTGGTGGTGGTGGTGGTGGTGGTGGTGGTGGGTGGCGGTGGTGGGTGGTGTGGTGATGGTGGTGGTGGCGGTGGTGGTGGTGGTGATGGTGATGGTGGTGGTGGTGATGGTGTGGTGGTGGTGCGGTGGCGGTGGTGGTGGTGGTGGTGGTGGTGATGGTGGGTGGATGTGGTGTTGGCGGTGGTGATGGTGGTGGTGTGGCGGTGGTGATGGTGGTGGGCGGTGGTGATGGTGGTGGTGGCGGTGGTGGTGGTGGTGGTGATGGTGGTGGCGGTGGTGATGGTGTGGTGACGGTGGTGATGGTGGTGGTGGCGGTGGTGATGGTGGTGTGCGGTGGTGATTGGTGGTGGTGGTTGATGGTGGCGGTGGTGATGGTGGTGGTGGCGGTGGTGGGTGGCGGTGGTGATTGGTGGTGATGGTGGTGGTGGTGTTTTGATACTTGTGTTTCGTTTTGTGAATTGCTATTCCTCTCTCCTTTACTTGGCGTGTATGATTTTTAAAAAATTATCTCCCCTTTTCATTCACATGTCTACATTAGTCTTATTTCTATCCCTCTCTGTTAGTTTCTCTCACTTTCGCTCGCTCTGTCTAGCGATCCATCTCTCCCTCTCTCTTACCCACTCTTTTTCTTTCCACTTTTCTCTTTACATCTATTCTTTTGTGTATCTTTTTTCTCCCTACTCTCTCTCTCTCTCTCTCTCTCTCTCTCTCTCTCTCTCCCTCTCTCTCTCTTCTTCTCTTCTCTCTCTCTCTCTCTCTCTCTCTCTCCCTCCCTCCTCCTCCCCTATCTCTCTCTTTTCCCTACTATTTTTCTTTCCACTTTCCTCTTTACTTTTATTCTTTTCACTCTATCTTCTTTCCTCCTCTCTTTCTCATTCTCGATTTAGGAGTCCATCAAATCAACTTTATTCTGATTTTTTCCCAAATTCCATTCATTTTCAAGCAAAAACAAAATGAAATATTCTTTTTCACTCTGTCTATCTTCCTTTCTCCTCTCTTTCTCATACTCGATTTAGGAGTCCATCAAATCAACTTTATTCAGATTTTTTTCCCAATTCCATTCATTTTCAAGCAAAAACAAAATGAAATATTCTTTTTCACTCTGTCTATCTTCCTTTCTCCTCTCTTTCTCATTCTCGATTTAGGAGTCCATCAAATCAACTTTATTCAGATTTTTTCCCAATTCCATTCATTTTCATGCAAAAACAAAATGAAATATTCTTTTTCACTCTGTCTATCTTCCTTTCTCCCTCTCTTTCTCATTCTCGATTTAGGAGTCCATCAAATCAACTTTATTCAGATTTTTTCCCAAATTCGATTCATTTTCATGCAAAAACAAAATGAAATATTCTTTTTCACTCTGTCTATCTTCCTTTCTCCTCTCTTTCTCATTCTCGATTTAGGAGTCCATCAAATCAACTTTATTCAGATTTTTTTCCCCAATTCCATTCATTTTCAAGCAAAACAAAATGAAATATTCTTTTCACTCTGTCTATCTTCCTTTCTCCTCTCTTTCTCATACTCGATTTAGGAGTCCATCAAATCAACTTTATTTTTTTTCCCCAATTCCATTCATTTTCATGCAAAAACAAAATGAAATATTCTTTTTCACTCTGTCTATCTTCCTTTCTCCTCTCTTTCTCATACTCGATTTAGGAGTCCATCAAATCAACTTTATTCAGATTTTTCCCCAATTCCATTCATTTTTCATGCAAAACAAAATGAAAATATTCTTTTTCACTCTGTCTATCTTCCTTTCTCCTCTCTTTCTCATACTCGATTTAGGAGTCCATCAAATCAACTTTATTCAGATTTTTTCCCAATTCCATTCATTTTCATGCAAAAACAAAATGAAATATTCTTTTTCACTCTGTCTATCTTCCTTTCTCCTCTCTTTCTCAACTCGATTTAGGAGTCCATCAAATCAACTTTATTCAGATTTTTCCCCAATTCCATTCATTTTCATGCAAAAAACAAAATGAAATATTCTTTTTCACTCTGTCTATCTTCCTTTCTCCTCTCTTTCTCAAACTCGATTTAGGAGTCCATCAAATCAACTTTATTCAGATTTTTCCCCAATTCCATTCATTTTCATGCAAAAAACAAAATGAAATATTCTTTTTCACTCTGTCTATCTTCCTTTCTCCTCTCTTTCTCACACTCGATTTAGGAGTCCATCAAATCAACTTTATTTAGATTTTTCCCAATTCCATTCATTTTCAAGCAAAAACAAAATGAAATATTCTTTTTTCACTCTGTCTATCTTCCTTTCTCCTCTCTTTCTCATATCGATTTAGGAGTCCATCAAATCAACTTTATTCAGATTTTTTCCCAATTCCATTCATTTTCATGCAAAAACAAAATGAAATATTCTTTTTCACTCTGTCTATCTTCCTTTCTCCTCTCTTTTCTCATACTCGATTTAGGAGTCCATCAAATCAACTTTATTCGATTTTTCCCAAATTCCATTCATTTTCAGCAAACAAAATGAAATATTCTTTTTCACTCTGTCTATCTTCCTTTCTCCTCTCTTTCTCATACTCGATTTAGGAGTCCATCAAATCAACTTTATTCAGATTTTTTTTCCCAATTCCATTCATTTTCATGCAAAAACAAAATGAAATATTCTTTTTCACTCTGTCTATCTTCCTTTCTCCTCTCTTTCTCATACTCGATTTAGGAGTCCATCAAATCAACTTTATTCAGATTTTTTTCCCAATTCCATTCATTTTCATGCAAAAACAAAATGAAATATTCTTTTTCACTCTGTCTATCTTCCTTTCTCCTCTCTTTCTCATACTCGATTTAGGAGTCCATCAAATCAACTTTATTCAGATTTTTTCCCCCAATTCCATTCATTTTCATGCAAAAACAAAATGAAATATTCTTTTTCACTCTGTCTATCTTCCTTTCTCCTCTCTTTCTCATACTCGATTTAGGAGTCCATCAAATCAACTTTATTCAGATTTTTTCCCCAATTCCATTCATTTTCATGCAAAACAAAAATGAAATATTCTTTTTCACTCTGTCTATCTTCCTTTCTCCTCTCTTTCTCATTCTCGATTTAGGAGTCCATCAAATCAACTTTATTCAGATTTTTTTCCCCAATTCCATTCATTTTCATGCAAAAAAAAATGAAATATTCTTTTTCACTCTGTCTAATCTTCCTTTCTCCTCTCTTTCTCATTCTCGATTTAGGAGTCCATCAAATCAACTTTATTCAGATTTTTTCCCCCAATTCCATTCATTTTCAGCAAAAAAAAAAATGAAATATTCTTTTTCACTCTGTCTATCTTCCTTTCTCCTCTCTTTCTCATTCTCGATTTAGGAGTCCATCAAATCAAACTTTATTCAGATTTTTCCCAATTCCATTCATTTCATGCAAAAACAAAATGAAATATTCTTTTTCACTCTGTCTATCTTCCTTTCTCCTCTCTTTCTCATTCTCGATTTAGGAGTCCATCAAATCAACTTTATTCAGATTTTTCCCAATTCCATTCATTTTCAAGCAAAAAACAAATGAAATATTCTTTTTTACTCTGTCTATCTTCCTTTCTCCTCTCTTCTCATTCTCGATTTAGGAGTCCATCAAATCAACTTTATTCAGATTTTTTCCCCAATTCCATTCATTTTCATGCAAAAACAAAATGAAATATTCTTTTTCACTCTGTCTATCTTCCTTTCTCCTCTCTTTCTCATTCTCGATTTAGGAGTCCATCAAATCAACTTTATTCAGATTTTTTCCCAATTCCATTCATTTTCATGCAAAAACAAAATGAAATATTCTTTTTCACTCTGTCTATCTTCCTTTCTCCTCTCTTTCTCATACTCGATTTAGGAGTCCATCAAATCAACTTTATTCAGATTTTTTCCCCAATTCCATTCATTTTCATGCAAAAACAAAATGAAATATTCTTTTTCACTCTGTCTATCTTCCTTTCTCCTCTCTTTCTCATACTCGATTTAGGAGTCCATCAAATCAACTTTATTCAGATTTTTTTCCCCCAATTCCATTCATTTTCATGCAAAAACAAAATGAAATTTTCTTTTTCACTCTGTCTATCTTCCTTTTCCTCTCTCTCTTTCTCATTCTCGATTTAGGAGTCCATCAAATCAACTTTATTCAGATTTTTTTCCCAAATTCCATTCATTTTCAAGCAAAAACAAAATGAAATTTTCTTTTTCACTCTGTCTATCTTCCTTTCTCCTCTCTTTCTCATTCTCGATTTAGGAGTCCATCAAATCAACTTTATTCAGATTTTTTCCCAATTCCATTCATTTTCATGCAAACAAAATGAAAATTTCTTTTTCACTCTGTCTATCTTCCTTTCTCCTTCTTTTCTCATTCTCGATTTAGGAGTCCATCAAATCAACTTTATTCAGATTTTTTCCTTCCATTCTTTTTCTTTCCATTTTCTTTAAATATTCTTTTTCACTCTGTCTATCTTCCTTTCTCCTCTCTTTCTCATTCTCGATTTAGGAGTCCATCAAATCAACTTTATTCAGATTTTTTCCCCATTCATTTTCTTTCATTTTCAAATAAATATTCTTTTTTCACTCTGTCTATCTTCCTTTCTCCTCTCTTTCTCATTCTCGATTTAGGAGTCCATCAAATCAACTTTATTCAGATTTTCACCATTCTTTTCTTTCATTTCCTCAAATATTCTTTTTCACTCTGTCTATCTTCCTTTCTCCTCTCTTTCTCTCATACTCGATTTAGGAGTCCATCAAATCAACTTTATTCAGATTTTTTTCCAAATTCCATTCATTTTCATGCAAAAACAAATGAAAATTTCTTTTTCACTCTGTCTATCTTCCTTTCTCCTCTCTTTCTCATTCTCGATTTAGGAGTCCATCAAATCAACTTTATTCAGATTTTTTCCCCAATTCCATTCATTTTCATGCAAAAACAAAATGAAATATTCTTTTTCACTCTGTCTATCTTCCTTTCTCCTCTCTTTCTCATTCTCGATTTAGGAGTCCATCAAATCAACTTTATTCAGATTTTTTCCCCAATTCCCATTCATTTTCAAGCAAAACAAAATGAAATATTCTTTTTCACTCTGTCTATCTTCCTTTCTCCTCTCTTTCTCATTCTCGATTTAGGAGTCCATCAAATCAACTTTATTCAGATTTTTTTCCCAATTCCATTCATTTTCATGCAAAAACAAAATGAAATATTCTTTTTCACTCTGTCTATCTTCCTTTCTCCTCTCTTTCTCATTCTCGATTTAGGAGTCCATCAAATCAACTTTATTCAGATTTTTCCCAATTCCATTCATTTTCAAGCAAAAACAAAATGAAAATATTCTTTTTCACTCTGTCTATCTTCCTTTCTCCTCTCTTTCTCATACTCGATTTAGGAGTCCATCAAATCAACTTTATTCAGATTTAGTCTATCTTCCTTTCTCCTCTCTTTCTCATACTCGATTTAGGAGTCCATCAAATCAACTTTATTCAGATTTTTCCCCAAATTCCATTCATTTTCATGCAAAAACAAAATGAAATATTCTTTTTCACTCTGTCTATCTTCCTTTCTCCTCTCTTTCTCATTCTCGATTTAGGAGTCCATCAAATCAACTTTATTCAGATTTTTTCCCAAATTCCATTCATTTTCATGCAAAAACAAAATGAAATATTCTTTTTCACTCTGTCTATCTTCCTTTCTCCTCTCTTTCTCATACTCGATTTAGGAGTCCATCAAATCAACTTTATTCAGATTTTTTCCCCAATTCCATTCATTTTCAAGCAAAAACAAAATGAAATATTCTTTTTCACTCTGTCTATCTTCCTTTCTCCTCTCTTTCTCATTCTCGATTTAGGAGTCCATCAAATCAACTTTATTCAGATTTTTTCCCAATTCCATTCATTTTCATGCAAAAAAACAAAATGAAATATTCTTTTTCACTCTGTCTATCTTCCTTTCTCCTCTCTTTCTCATACTCGATTTAGGAGTCCATCAAATCAACTTTATTCAGATTTTTTCCCCAATTCCATTCATTTTCAAGCAAAAACAAAATGAAATATTCTTTTTCACTCTGTCTATCTTCCTTTCTCCTCTCTTTCTCATTCTCGATTTAGGAGTCCATCAAATCAACTTTATTCAGATTTTTTTCCAAATTCCATTCATTTTCAAGCAAAAACAAAATGAAATATTCTTTTTCACTCTGTCTATCTTCCTTTCTCCTCTCTTTCTCATTCTCGATTTAGGAGTCCATCAAATCAACTTTATTCAGATTTTTTCCCCAATTCCATTCATTTTCAAGCAAAAACAAAATGAAATATTCTTTTTCACTCTGTCTATCTTCCTTTCTCCTCTCTTTCTCATTCTCGATTTAGGAGTCCATCAAATCAACTTTATTCAGATTTTTCCCAATTCCATTCATTTTCAAGCAAAACAAAATGAAATATTCTTTTTCACTCTGTCTATCTTCCTTTCTCCTCTCTTTCTCATACTCGATTTAGGAGTCCATCAAATCAACTTTATTCAGATTTTTCTTCTTACCCACTCTTTTTCTTTCCATTTCCTCTTTACTTCTATTCTTTTTCACTCTGTCTATCTTCCTTTCTCCTCTCTTTCTCATTCTCGATTTAGGAGTCCATCAAATCAACTTTATTCAGATTTTTCCCCATTCCATTCATTTTCATGCAAAAACAAAATGAAATATTCTTTTTCACTCTGTCTATCTTCCTTTCTCCTCTCTTTCTCATACTCGATTTAGGAGTCCATCAAATCAACTTTATCAGATTTTTTCCCAATTCCATTCATTTTCAAAANTTCTCCTCTCTTTCTCATACTCGATTTAGGAGTCCATCAAATCAACTTTATTCAGATTTTTCCCAATTCCATTCATTTTCAAGCAAAAACAAAATGAAATATTCTTTTTCACTCTGTCTATCTTCCTTTCTCCTCTCTTTCTCATCTCGATTTAGGAGTCCATCAAATCAACTTTATTCAGATTTTTTCCCCAATTCCATTCATTTTCATGCAAAAACAAAATGAAATATTCTTTTTCACTCTGTCTATCTTCCTTTCTCCTCTCTTTCTCATACTCGATTTAGGAGTCCATCAAATCAACTTTATTCAGATTTTTTCCCCAATTCCATTCATTTTCATGCAAAAACAAAAATGAAATATTCTTTTTCACTCTGTCTATCTTCCTTTCTCCTCTCTTTCTCATTCTCGATTTAGGAGTCCATCAAATCAACTTTATTCAGATTTTTTTCCCAATTCCATTCATTTTCAAGCAAAAACAAAATGAAATATTCTTTTTCACTCTGTCTATCTTCCTTTCTCCTCTCTTTCTCATTCTCGATTTAGGAGTCCATCAAATCAACTTTATTCAGATTTTTCCCCAATTCCATTCATTTTCAAGCAAAAACAAAATGAAATATTCTTTTTCACTCTGTCTATCTTCCTTTCTCCTCTCTTTCTCATTCTCGATTTAGGAGTCCATCAAATCAACTTTATTCAGATTTTTTCCCAAATTCATTCATTTTCAAGCAAAAACAAAATGAAATATTCTTTTTCACTCTGTCTATCTTCCTTTCTCCTCTCTTTCTCACACTCGATTTAGGAGTCCATCAAATCAACTTTATTCAGATTTTTTCCCAATTCCATTCATTTTCATGCAAAAACAAAATGAAATATTCTTTTTCACTCTGTCTATCTTCCTTTCTCCTCTCTTTCTCATACTCGATTTAGGAGTCCATCAAATCAACTTTATTCAGATTTTTTCCCATTCTTTTCATTCAAAAATTCTTTTTCACTCTGTCTATCTTCCTTTCTCCTCTCTTTCTCATCCTCGATTTAGGAGTCCATCAAATCAACTTTATTCAGATTTTTTCCCCAATTCCATTCATTTTCATGCAAAAACAAAATGAAATATGAGCCGAGAATTCCACAGAAAATAAATGAAATTCCAACAGTGAACTTCACATTCCTGTAAAATAAACAGTGCAGGAGAAAACTTTAACCGTTATGTAAACAATGGACGGTCTTTTAATTTCTTCTCCTATTCCTACT